>CCAG010000237.1:0-81125 GCA_001077435.1 Glossina morsitans morsitans | reverse complement strand
GCATAAACTCATAATGTATTTCATGGAATATTTTCTATTTAATTTTTTATTTTTTTTAATAATTAAACATATTAGAAATTTTATATCTTTTTAGTTTTACGTTTATAGCGTTTATACGTACATGTATATATATATATATATATATATATATATATTATATTTATGTGTATATTATATTTATATGTATATGTTTCGTTTTGAATGCAATGCTTGTTGTGTCTGTAACGCCTGCTTGTTCAAATTATCGATTATTATCCTTTGTGTTGGTAAATTTGAGGCAACAACAATACGCAAATTTGAGGGATAATTAAATTTTCAAATTTTATTCGTAACATTGCCTATGAATATATTTTTGTATGTGGACGATTAAAATCTCTAATTACACTAAACGCTTTGCCGACCACAGGCAAAAATTTATGTGTAATAAGTAAATATACACTTAAGTGTTCATCAGTGATGCTAGGATGACGTAGACGCATATACACGTACAGGTCCATGCGTTAAAAGGAATCTAATAAATATGCATATTCAAGAATGATATGGAAAAGAAACATGGAAAAAAACAAAAAAAAAAATGCCAAATATGTGTGCTTATGTATATACATATATATAAACCCAGATATCTCTATATAAGTATATATATATATTTATATATATTTATATAACGGAAGATATATTTGTACATATGTGCGTGCGTGCGCGATATGTATCTCTCACACAAACACACATACTCTCTCTCTCTCTCTCTCTCTCCATATATATATATATATATATACGCCTTTGTGTGTTTGCATATATCGGCTACTAATCAAATATTTTCAAAGGCATTATTTTAACATTTTTGATCCTAGGAAAAATAACATACACACTAAAAACAGAAACAAAAAATAAGCGAAAAAAAAAAAAAAAAGAAAAAAACAACTAAAAAGTAAAAACAAAAGAGACCTATAGTCAATATAAAATAATTTTAAATCCAAGCCTAACCAAACATGTGCCCGACATTAGTACATATGTGCAATGTATTCATATGATATACCATTGGTTGAGTGGAGTTGTGTAAATAAAACTACAACATAACGAACATTAAATTGCACTGAATGCAGTCGAGCTCAAAATTTATATACATTTTAATGAATTTTCAACACCATCAACATCATCGCCATCAACAACAACATCATCACATGTTAAATAATGACTAAATATAAATTCAATAAACTTGTGTACACAATTGTGTGTGGCAGTGTGGGTTGTGTTTGTGTGTGTGTCGTTATTATATAGTCTGCTGTATTTCGTTTAATACTCAAATACATCTATAAATATGTGTGAGACTTAGAGTTGTAAACAAAAATAGGCAAATTTTTACAGGGATTCAGCTTAGGATGTAACTTTTTTTTTTTTTTTGTATCCATTATTTAAACAACTGGCTGCCAGTTCTAAACTAATCTTTTTAAAAGTAGCCATCTCGTTTAACGACTCATACAGTTCAACAAATACTAAGGCTTGCGCTTATACGTTAGCCTTAAGCTGATGTAAAAGATAATCAGGTTGCAATTGTCAGGAGACATATGGTATGAATATGGATAAAGACTGAACAAAATTATTGGCCAGGCAAGGTATCAATCAGTTGGTTTCCTGTTTATATTTTGGAATTATTCTTATTCAGGATATTTGATGTTTAAGCGAGAGTCCAACAAAATTGGGTTTTATGGAACCGAATTTGCTATTCGTTAGAATCTGAAACGCAGGAGGCATTTGAAAAAATTGTTTGCAGAAAAAAACCGGTCATTGAATTTAAGCAAGAAGCTCAAAGATGTTCCATAATTGGTGGCAATGATTAGAAAGATGTACTTGGTGATTAAAAATGTGCGAAAAATGTGATGATGGCAGCGTGGGGTGAGAAGCTCTACAATTTTGACAAACTAAGTGCGAAAGTAAGGTGCGATAAAATAGTGAGATCGAAATGAAGGAAAGTTCCGTAGACTTCTGAAAGATCGCTGTAAAGACAAAAGCGATCATCCTCTTTCCGTTAACCGGTCAAAACAATATGATCGAAGCGAAACGTAGCTCTAGGGCTTCGCAAAAGTTTTAATACAGTGGCCCGTCTAGATGTTGCAAGCTTGGTGGAAGGTACCACACATAACGAGATGTTTATAGCAGGAGCTAGCTTCACATCACGTTAACAACATTAGACCGTAATTTATGTTAAATAAATTAGAATTGAAGATATCTTATAGCAAAGACCTACCGGCTATCTCGATCTGTACATAACTCTACGAATGATGCTATATTAGCTTCAAGAAAGGCATTCATCATGATTTTATTTTACACAAAATAACGAAAGTGTATTAAGGACGAATTATGATGTCGTTGGAAAAATGGCGATGTGTTATCGACAAAGAAAACAACTGACATATACGAATATTAATTGCTGCGACAATTTGTAAATGTTGTCATGTGATAGTCCGAGCGTCTACAAGTGCGATTTTGATGTTTGCACCTCTCCTCTCTCTCCTCTCTTAGAATGAACAAAGTTCTGGCACGTGTTTGTACACAAGTTTTCAAAAAATCTCGGCACATTTTGCTGGCATCGATTAGGAGTACTATCTTTCTCATCCATTAGTTATGATATTGAAATTGTTTGCATCTCTCTCTCTTCAAATGTTACTCGGGTGAAATTATCCACCCTAAGAAGACGAAACCAGATGGAATGGGAAAATGCACACAACGAATATATATATAAACGAAAAAAATTATTTTGTTGCTGGATCTGACGGACGTTGTGAGAAAGAATACGAAAAACGTAGATCTTGTCGTTGAGGAAAGAAAGCAACCGGTGACCTAAGCCAAGTAAAAATTCTGTAAGAAGTAAGCCGCAGACGAATTTTGGTGAAAACACTTAACTCGTCTTATTCCGCCTATCCGTTACACCTCTACGACGATATTGACGATATTAATAATAGCGAGCGTTTTTTTGTACTGGAAAAGCAAAACGAAAAAAAAGGCTTCCTTAGGGCACTGCCAACTAGATCTCTTATCATCTTCTTAGCCAAATACTGGAAGTTTTCCTTTGTTATAAATTGACCTTAAGTGGCCGCGTACGTTGCTGTATCTTACGTTGCTTTAGTGATTAATGATTAATTGTAAAAATTCGAGATGTGGGCAACGCAATAAAACGGAATGGATAGAGAAGGAAGAAGGAAAAGGAAAACCGAAAAATGAAGGAACGATGTCTGCTCACGAACGGTTGCAAGTAGATTATTTTATTATTCTCTTAGAGATTGAACTTAAACGAGAATACAGCAAGCAATGAATTGTACATATATGTTTCGTTATGCCTCCGCTTTGAACAATCAAGCACACAGAGCAAACAAACATGTAAAAATCGTTGAACAAACGGAATAATATACGCAGCGCATTAAACCATAAATTGCGAATTGGAATCGAACAGAACATAGTGCGGACCTAACACTTACCGTTTCGCTTGACTTTTTTAGAAATCATTCCGATTAGTTTTTGAGAGTTGTTGATGCCATGGACGACCCACTTTCGGAAAGAAAACACTTTCTTTGATTTTCCAATTTTACGTTACGTTTTTTATTTTTTTTTCATATTTTATTAAATTTTTTCTTGTTTCGTCTCTTATCGAGATACCTCGATTCTTATAACCTTCTTTTCCTTTAGCATTTTAAATCCTAATATTATTACAATTTTCGTTATAACAATTTTAATTTTTGAATTTCTAAACATTACAGACAATCCTCTTTGCAACTTAATTAACTATTTATGCTTTTTAGTATTTATTCGTATTATCTGATCTGCTGCTATATCGATTAAATATAAATAGTAACTTATGTTTTTTGCTGCATTTATTTTATTGTAATTTTCTTGTTATCGTTTTTAATTTCTACAAATTATGTATAATTTTCAAAATTTGCTAATTTATACAAATGCTGGCTAAGACTACATTTTAACTATTCTTTGTTTTTCCTTTTCCTTTTCCTCGTTACAGTTATAGTTTGTGTAAGCTAAACAAATTAAACAAATTAAAGCACTTATGTGTTTACAAACCCTCTATAGAAACTACTTTTACATACGACAAATACGATATGAACATAAATTTAAGAGCTCTTGATCGTTTGTTTGTTATAAAAAAATTATTAAAAAATTTTGAGGTTATTAAACTTTTTAAATCGCTTATCCAATAAATGATCTAAAGTTTATATTCGAAGTTTGTGAAAACCGTTTTCCTTTAGAGTTCTTGCCAAAGCATCGGGAAATTCCCTTTGAAAATGAATCAAACTTCGTGTACAGCTCATGAAAATAGTCAGAAGGATTCTTGTTTTGATCGTTTGTACGCTAAAATGGAGTATATATAGGATCATGTTATCTAAGGTACTTTAGTGACTTTTTCTAATTGACCAAACTGATAAAAGGACACCGATAACTTAAAGACTATCTAGGCTATCTCTTTGAAATGCGACATTATTGCACAGTGTGAGTACTTTTAAATATATGAAGATGTAGATCGCATACAGATGCATTCGGCCGAAAGCAAGTCTAAAGCCAATCGTCAATCTCAATTAATTGATTATCACGCACTAGTGAGTAAATGAATTTCTTTATGATGAAAATGGTGAAGAGTTGGAAATGCCCTATGGCATACTTATGTCGCTTTAATCGCGACATACATCTGTACCGTGGACACCGTTGAGTACTCGAATTCGAAGAAGGCTGTTTTGAACACAGAACCATTAATGGGCCTTTCTTAGAAATCTCTAATGTTCGGGTTTGAAGTATTATCGTGCACGTGAAGAAGAATCTCCTCGCATTAGTTGGTAGTTAAATAGCAAGTATGACCAATCCAACATGTCCCGTTTCATTAGCTAATGTATCACCGTAACCTAACGTGTGCGAAGACCGAAGAATTAGGTGTACGAACTTATCATATAGAAATGTGTTCAGCAATTTAGAAGTAAATTGATCAGTTTCTAGTAGTAATTGACCCCAATGCCTGTAAAGCATTTCAACACTTTTTTCCCCCATCATTCCCAATAATCCATATAGAAAAATAGAAAATAAGCATTCGTTGCAAGCTGGAATATGGTTGAATCGTTCGAGTGAGAAACTGTACCACATCTATGTTGAGCAGATATTGATCTTTCTGACTGTGTAATTTTTAAGCCGAAAATAAGTCAATAAATCGATAGAAATTAATTCAAACACTCAATAATATTGAAGTGTAGTGAAGTAAATGTGCTATCCCTGAGGATAGCAAATGCAATGTTTGTTGTACGTTTCGTTCTTCGGTCATGTATGTAAGGTCGCTGTTTATTATTCCGGAATGCACTCAACCTGTAATCGAAAATGGGCATTACATTAAGCAGTGAACTTTATTAGTAAACGCTATTAGTGAAACACATATGAACACAATGGGAAGGAAGCCGTTGGGAAAAAGCCAAAACCACAATCAAGATGAGAGATTTCCGTAATCAAAGTTCACTGCACTGTAAAAGTCGTAAAGCGTAACTGTATATTGTTTACAATCGAACTTTCAATTCAATGCCAATGCGATGTCAATAAGTCTTCAGCTGGTAAGGTAAGGTCATCTAATGCTGTACTAATAAAATTATATTATGCCTTAAGAATAAATGACTGCCCATTCGCTCGCCCATTAAATCCAAAATTGAGCTACATTTCTCGGGAAACAATTTTAAATATTTTATATACACATTTTCTCACACACATATAACCCATACAAGAGACATTTCGCTGTAGAAACTGTAATGAAGTTTGAAACTCTTAGGAAAGAATAAATGAATTTGAAGTAAAAAAGTTGAAGTTCAAAATTCTTTTTTTTCCATACATTTTTTTTTTTTTATAACAAACAGATGAACAATGTTGATGTAAAGTTATGGCCATCGGTGTATATGTAGTAAGTATGTAGCGTGTTTATATTAGCATAGCATATATAAATAATAAACAGATACATACACACGCTAGTCTCTGTACATAAATCTTAATATGATTATATGAAATTAATTGCACAATTTGTAGTAGTTTTTAAATACAGATAGCAGTAGATTTTGTAGGCTATCGCAGAAAACACTTCTCTAAGCACATGTGTACATGGAACAATTAAGCTATCAATAATACATATAGGCTTTGGTTAGATTTAAGTTATTAAGACTTACATTTACAATAAATTGTTTGTTTGTTTGTTTGTTTGTTTGTTTGTTTGTTTGTTTATTTTCTTATTTGTTTATTTGCTTTAAGTAACCATTATTAGACATAAACTAAGGATGATATTTATAATCACACTTAAATAAGTAGGTATGCAGCTTGAAATATATATTACAATAATTTTTTTTTCTTTTTTTGTAGGACGAATATATAAGCCTTAGTACATACATTTGTTGCACGTGCACTCGGTACACTTACACTTACTTAGTACGCGTACTAAGGCTAAGGTTAATGGAACTTAATGATTAGTAATCGTTTTCATTTCGTTTATAGCGTTTTATCAATCGGATCTCTTAACTCCTACAATATATAGATGAAAAACATTCATTCATTGTTACGCAGTCCCGAACTTTTGCTTTATTCGATATACTTTTATGATAGATTCTCAAAAGCTAGTTAAGACTTTTGTTATAACGATATGCTCAAAAGAAAATTTCTCAAAAAAATAAAAAGAAAAGAGAAAATTAATTTGCATTGCATTTTTATTCGATATATACATTTTTTTTAAATTAATTAAGAAAATTTTGTGTAAAAACAACACAACTTATATATATTTGGAAATTAAATTAAAGATTTTTTCAGTTACGTACCAGATAAAAACTTATTTGCATAGATCGTACGAAAAAACAAATTTTGAAAGTTTTCCATGCCTAACACAGATGGACGGACGGTGGTAGATCAATTGTGATCATTGCAAGGGATGCATCTTATGGATGGATATACAGGGTGATCGAATGAGAACTGCACATTTTTTAATTGTCTCACGGTCCATGTTCTTCTGACATTTTGGTTCACTACTATTTAACAAATCACACTGAAAGCTTACACAGTTGTATATCGTATAGGAATTGATGAAACTTATTACGAAAATAATGAAAGCATTTGTCCATCTGGGATGAATTTCATATTTGGTTAAATGATATGAAATGAAACGATGACGCATATTGTCCCTATGGTGCTATTGAAAAATGATTACTGGCTTTTTTGTGGAACGTGTTAGATGATTTCGACTTGGACAATATGCGGTTTCAACAAAATAGTATAACTATAATACGTGACAGACTTAATTTGTCGAGAGAAAAGTTCAAAGATGTATACGTGACCTCGTCCCAAAGATCATGGGATATAACTTTTTTGCACTTTTTTCATTGGTATTATAAGCTATTATAAGCTCGCAATGACTTTATTCTCGAAGATTATTCGTTTTGTTAGGGAAATATGAGCATGGAATATATATGCGGAAAAATGGTTGAAAACTTCTTCAATGGCTGCTGCTTTAGAATACAATTTTCACAACAGTCCTTTTCAAATAGAGGGGCCATGAACCAATATCTAAAAAAAAAAAAGAAGAAATCATGTCGATATCTTCGATGGTTTTGTTTTTATATCAAATTAACAGAATATAGCTCTTATTTGATCACCCTGCACTCAAAATATGGGATCAAGAATTTCTGAAAGCATATTTTTGTTTTTGTATGTCTTTGTTGTTTTCCTTGCCGCTGTAGAAATTCCTCGCTTCATTTGAAACACATAAGAATGAAATATTGTTCTGAGAGAGTATATTAGATATCGTCAAATTTTCTTTTGTAGCGACCACTAATCAATGGGTGCAGATTCATATTTGTGAAAACGTTTGCAACACTCCGAAGGAAGCTTCAGAAACCCTATTAATTATGTGCACATATTCCTTATGAGTATTAAATTCAGAATCGAATTAGGAATATCCAGTTGTATATCGGTTCGCCTAACTGTCTGTCTGTCTGTCTGTCCATACATATATCCATTCATTCGTCTGTCTAACTGTATATCTGTAACTGTCCTGTATGCCTGTATAGATAGTATCTATGTTATGCATTCTCCTTCTCGCAAAAGTGATGATAAAGGCTTGAAATTTAGCGAAAACATTGAAAGTTATTGCAAGCGGTTTGCTATGAAAAGCGGGTGAATTCGGTCAAAGGACACGCCTACAGAACAACGACAGCCGAGAACACATGCATGAATTAAAATTGTGAACATTTTTGTTTTCAAAAGTAAAAGCGTTGGGATTTTTGCTCATTGCTTATAAATTCCAATTGATACGAAGAATTCGGCCATTTCGCGTATGCAAGTGCCGTTGCTTTTAGATTCTCCAATATCAAAATGTTGCAAATTCGAAATTTCCAACAAAAAACGGACAACTATGAATATGAAATATAAACATTTATTATTATATTTATTAAAACACTTAAAAGCCTTTTGAAAAGCAACGCATGAAAGACATACAAGTAGTGAAAGTTTTTAGAAATGGCTAACACATAACGAATGTCTGATATTTGTAACATTGTAATGCTGAGGATTTGTTCACAAATTTTTATGCCAGAAAAAACTGAACCAAAAGTTGATATCTTGTTAAAGTTTCCTTTTTTGTTTTTTTTTTAATTTTATGCAAAGAGTAGAATGAAAGCACCACAAAATATATAAAAGGCGTAGGGAAAAGTTGTAAAGTTAAGCAACTTTAATTGTTCAAAAATCGCACCGCATTAATTCTTCTCCAAGTGTCGTTAAAACACATGCAGCTCAACACACTTTCCTTATTATATATATATATATATATATATATATATATATATATATATATATATATATAACGATTCAATATGGAAGACTATTTTTGAAGAGAAGAAGAATATTATATACATAACCGCAATACGCCGGGGCAAAGCAGAGAATGAAATCCACGTATCTTCCGCTTTACACGATACTTGTTCTATACGACGTTCGATCTTGCAAGGTTTTTGTATTTGAAATTTTCAAAAAAAAAAACAAAACCAAAACTAAAAGAAAACACCCATCAAAGGGATCACTTTTAACTGCTTACGCGCTTGCTTTCATTTAATTTTAACTCATTATTTTCGCAATACTTATGACGTACTCTTCGAAAGAAGTAATCTTTTGTTTTTTTATTTCTATAAAACTGACTTTTTTCAAGTCATATTTTTTATTTCACAAATTGATTGCATTTTTATGTTTATCTTCATCGTAATTAAATTTTTATTTTCATGTTTATACCCTATAACACTCGTGGTACAGGGTATACTAAGTTTGTTCGTACGTATCTAACGCTCACAAGATTTTAAGATAGACTCACCTTTTATTTTATCGATCGATTCAGGATCATTTTCTGAATCAATTTCTGTTCAAGCTATAGGTCGCAATATTTGGGATTTTTTGATGAAATTTGGTAAACTGATGTGTTTTCACCCAACGACGAATGCTATTCAAAATGGTTCGGATCGGTCCACTTTTTCGATCCGACTTTTTTACAAAAATGGTTACATGGACAAAAATTGCAATTTGCAAAATTTCTCGACAAAAGTCAGATAGGTATGAAAAATTGGGTGCGGCTAGAGCAATTTTTTGACCTCTCTCTTATAAAAGCGCTTCTTGAAAAATGAATCTTTATATGGTAAGAAGATCTAATTTTCAGTAGTTCATGGTGAAAATTGCTTCATAATAATAAATTTTCAAAGAAATTAACTTCGCCGATTTTGGAAGGGGAAACCCTTAGGCTATGAGGGTCTAATTTTTGATGTTTTATGACGAATATTGATTCACGATAATGAATTGCCATAAAAATGAAGTGGACCAAACTTGAACCATAAGGTTCTATTTCTTGGAGCCTAAAATATGTAAGAATTTCTACCAAAAGCAAGCCCTTCTATAGAGAGAAAATATTATTTTATATAAATATTAGTTTTGTATGACGAAAACTGAAAAATTATAAAATTTTTGCTAAGTAAATCAAGTTTGTTCAATTTGGATCATGTCACATAATGTTATGGGCATCCTCCATTACGGGGGTTTGCATGAAAAGCATGCTTTTGCATTAAAGGAATGCGTAGTGTGTAAACAGGCGGATTACTTTATTAGGCGAATTGATGTAGGGTATTTAATGGTCGGCCTTGCTCGATCTAACTGGCCAACTTGTTCACTATATGACCGAACAAACACATTTATTGTTGTTTTCGCTTCTTTGCTTCACTGTTTTACGCATAAAAGTTTTTATTTCCGACTTATGCGACTTTACGAGGTCCCTATTCATCGTGTAAAGCGATAGTTAGGTGTCTTCTCACCAACACGGTAACACAAATTCTCTGAGAATTGTGCTAAAAGTTTTTCATTTCTATTCTATTTTTTTGCCTACTGTGTGTTGAGGGTTGAGGTTAAATTATTGATACAAATAACATATAAGATATTCAAGTTTGATGGAAATTTTTTAAAATACATCAACCGTTCAGATAAGATATAAGAGATATTTTTCTCTCCCATAAGTCATAAGACATTTTAATATGGTGTGATAGTGTTGCAGAGTTAGCAATGTGCAAGCGCACATGTCAATCCAAGAGAAAAAGACAAATTGAATTGTGGAAAATAAAATTTAGAAAAACTCTAAGACTTTTTAGAAAATGATATATCGATTTCTTTCTTGCATGTTTATTCCAACTGACTCATTTTCGTTCATATGTTATATCGCTGCGTGCGTCATTCCCAAATTGCTTGGCATTCCAACGAAATTGTATCAGCGAACCCATGTCGAGGGGTAGTAATGCGCGCTTGATAGCTTACATCAAAACACTATGTGCCGTAAATGTTACGCTACTGAAAAGACTTGAAATGTTTACAAATGAAGAGTTTTGCACATGTTCGAAATCGTTGGTAAAAAAGGACTTAAAAACATCGTAGCCAAATATTACATGGATTACAAACGAGAGACGTGAATGGCGTTCTGCTCTGTGCGCATTTACCATGACCAGTAATCAAATAGAGGATTCTTTATTTTAAAACAATTTTCAATATTTAGTGGTACTATTTGGGCGCGCAGTGTATTATATGTCTTCGAAATTTACCAACACAACCAAAAAATATATGATAATCGAAGGTAAAATATTTGCAATATCTGAAAGGGATGATGCAATCATTTGCCAGCGAGAAAGCTCGTTAAGAGTTTGGTTTGGAAGACTTATCACATCTGCTGGATTCGTTTGAAATGCTCGTCTCTACTATTAACATTCATTTCACTCGCGGCAGAACAATGTCGTTAATCACTGTTTCAATTGCCTGAGAGAGATTAGGAAATTTTTTGGTTCAGGATTATCTCCCAAGTTGAAAGAGGCTATAGTTGTAGTGTTAAAGACACGTTTTGAATAAAAATAGAATGCGATAAAATTTAAGTGTCTTTAAGTCAGTTGTACACCGCTACGATCAGGAAGATTCATTCTATATTACATTACAAGCGAAGCGACGGATGGACAATATATTCTTCTTTCTTCGATCAAATATTTTTTTGGATAATCAATGCCTCTACTTTTGTGGTAGCATCAGAAAATTTCACGTTTCCTCGAAAGCTATAGCTGATGAGTAGTTTCTTTCAGTCTTTACATTCATTCACTTCTATCGAAAAATGAGAGAAGGCTTTGATTAGTCAAAGATAGATTTTTTAAATAAAATTTATTTATTTTTTTTTTTTAATTGCTTTTGTGTTCAGACAAAGAAAATGCAATACAAAAAATGATGAAAACTAATTCAAGTATCCTTTCGATTTCTCATGTGTTATGTATACGCCATGTTATCCAGCTAGTTATGAAAAATTGAATTGAAATTGAATTGAAAGGAAATGTTAAGTGAACGGCGAGCGAAAGTATTGCTTTCGTTGCTTCATAAAACGAAATTTTGGATATAGATAACTTGGACCTTGATGCTTGTACAGTATCAGTTTGAGTAGTTCATAAGCTGTCGTTCACCGTATACCGAAATGTGAAGACTTGAATGTCGACATTCATCATTACCGCAGCTCAAGTTGTGAATAGTTAGAAACTGGTTTCGTAATACAAATTCTAGTCGTGAGGGCGATAAAACTTTTGCATTTTCCCCGAAGGATACTCGAGAAATGAAGAAATTAAATCCTTACAAAAGAAAAATTCGGCACAAACTCAAAAAAAGCTGACTTTACGACTAGGAATAAGTCAAAAAACAATTTTAATTCGATTGCATACAATGCGGAGCGAAGGTAAATGAAAGCTAATGGGAAAAATGCAAAAATCACTTAAACTGGACTGAATTCTGTTCGACAATCGTAAACGAAGAAAGATATCGGTTGACCCCGGAAAACTATCCATATCTCTTGCAAAGCCAAGAATTCATAAATCGATGGCAGAAATGCGCCATCTTGACATTCATCTCTTTACACTTTCACACTGAACAGTAACTTGTATTCAACTGAAACTTAGACCGCACAAACATCAATATCTAAATCAATTGTATTCAAATTTCAAGCAAATCGAACGCGTCAGATACGTTTTATGAAGCAACCAATTTGAATGGAGAGAACTTATTTCTACACATAACATATTACTTTTAAGAATGGACCGATTTTGTCTGAATTTGTTATTTATTCATAATAATAAATTAATAAATAGAAAAATAAATTTATTTTATTTTGTTAAGCATATGCTTATTATACGATTTTGTTAAATATTTTCTATAAAGTTTTTGATGAGTATTTATGTATATATATATATATATATATATATATATATATATATATATATATATAGTTATATATAGTCATATATAGTCGTATGTTTATATATGCATACATATATATTATTTATTTATTTATTTATTTATTTATTTTTATATGTCAAGTGTGTATGCATGTATGTATATAATTATATGTATCACTATTTTGTTTTTATTTTTATTTTTATATTTATTTTTATTTATTAAAGATTATTTTCTATAATTATTGTCCACCCATCCAGTTTTATGTTTTATATTTGGTTTGTTGTCATAATTAATCTGATATAATTTATTTATGCTCTCATAAATTAATTTTGAATTATAATTTTAAATAATATGAAAACGAATTCGATTCAAATAAAAGCAAAAAAGAAAAAAAAAACAGAAAAAATAAAAAAAAAGGAACCAGCAAAACCCACCACAAAATGAATAATAGTTTTTTCCCTTTTGTTATTGTTGTCAATATTTAAATAAAAGACCTGAGTCAATGGTAGAAAAATCATTTAAATTATTATGATATTTATGAATATTATCATCGTAATCATTATTTTCAGTGCCATCATCATCATCATCATCATCATCATCATCGTTATTCTTACGTACCTTTTTGCTGTTAGTATGGTGTTTATGCTTAACTACATCATCGCGATTATTATGATTTTTTTTACTATTATTATTATCAACATTAACATGGTTTGCCTGTACAAGTGCGTAATATATGGGAAAATTAAATTTAAATTGTCCATCCTGCCAGCTATTCAGCCCCGATGATGATTGAGTTGTTAATAATGCAGCTGTTGCTGCAGCTGTTACCGTCGTTCCCTCGAATTGTGAAAATAATGATGACATTCCCATTGTTGTTGTTTTTGTTGTTGTTGTTGTTGTTGCTGTTGCTGCTTTCCCTGTTAGCAATGGAGCTAATACGAGACTACCGTTACCCGAACCAATATCGTTATTATTATCCTCTTCTTCTTCTGCTTCTTCTTCATCGTCCTCTTCATCCTGATCATCGGTAACGGATAAGGTAGACATTTTTGCTTTTCTACCGTTGTAATTGTTTTTAGTTGAATGATTGTTGTCATACAAAAAAGGTCAACGAATCAGTAAACCCGTGTCTGGTGACCAACGATTCGCACGATAATACATATCTTTATACATGGTGGGACAAACATTTTGATTCTACAAAGAAAAAGTAAAAAGCCAAATATAAGCACATAACATACGTTCAGATACTATCACTAAAGCACTGACAGAGATAAACGGGGGAAAAAATAACAAAAAAAAAAAAATTCACTATCGTTTTAACAACAGGTTATCGTCACAATGGATGAAAACCAATTTGTAATAAAACGAATGAAAATATGAATGCAATACATACAAAGTTCAAGTTGAGAGTATTATACGGTAGGAAAAGCAATGTTGGATTATTTGGTTGCTCATATTGATATATATTGATATTTTGCATATTATGAAAACAAGTCCTGGGAATTACCTGTTGTATAGAAATCCACATACTAATGGGTCAGATATAATCGCTTAAATTGATCGAATTTTAAGCTATCATAGTGTTGAGTTCTCTCTCAATCTTCAATCGTTGCATTTGGTAATTTGTTTATGTATTAAACACTACAACCACGGAGTACGTCATTTTGATCGTATCCCATTTAAGTTCCGATCTTTAATGAAGTGCTGATAACACAGATAATGTTTCAAAATTTTTGGATGAAGCGGCCTTCGAATAAACAACTTTTTTTCTAATTGGTTCAGTTATCCTAGGGACTTCTTTTAAAGTAACCACAATCACAAAACTGGGCATAAAAAACTGAATTTTGGCAAAAACTGAAGTTTGGCAATTAATTGTATAAAATATCGACGGTTAAAAAGCAATTATGATCCGTTTACTTGCACGCCCACAATAGGCGGTAAACGGAGACAATTGCGAAAAACACCGACATTGTTTCAGATCTTCATCTATAACTTTTGATCGCTTGAAAGTAAGTTGGAAGTAAGTTGGAAATAAATTAGAATTAAAATTTTATCATTATTTCTGGCCGTCTTAGTAAATCAATTGGAATCGTTTTTGGATTAAACATGAATGTGGTCCTAGCGAACATCTAGGTCATAGGCTATCGAAAATATTGTATACTGCGGCTTTTTTCGAATTTTTTCTCAGTTTATAATATAACGTGAGCGTGCATATAGAGAAATCAGAACCATTTTTGAATCTTCGATTTCTGATCGGCCAAGGAGTGATTGCTTGTTTCAAATTCAATTTCTTGTCGCCAGTTTTGCGACTGTGGCGACTTCATAAAAACAGGGGATCAAGATGATACTTTTTGGTAGAAATAGTTATATACATAACGGAGATTGAATTAGCGTTGAAAACATCATTGCAGTGAAGCGTTGAAAACGCCAAGAAATTCCTTGCTTATGATACTATGTCGTCATCACAGACTTATGGGTAATATATAAAAGGTTTCGAGGAAAAACTAGAAGACATTAACGATGGTGACGGACATCTGGCAGTTGCCTTCCAATGAGAAAAATGTGGAAAAATTAATTAAATTGATGTTTACACCCTACATCGCTTGAATATATTAAGTTTGTGCCGATGTATGCAACACCTAGAAGGACTCGAACTACAGAGACGCTTTACTATGCCGAATAATTTAGAATTACTTCGTGAATCGATCTGGTGTGTATGGCTACGCGCTTTATTGTCTTGTGTTAAATCTGCAGGCCGCAATTTTCGAGGCATCTTGATGAAATTTGTTACGCTAATGTGTTTTAATCCAAGAACGAACGTTGTCGAAAATGGTTCGGATCGGATTACCTTTTCGACATCTTTCCATTTAACACCTTATTTGAAAAATCGTTATTTGATCGAAGTGATGTAGGGTGATTAAGGCTACATATCATTATAGTAGTTTTACTTATTTTAAAGTAGAATGTTACAGAAAAGTACAGTCAGTAATGCAGGAACAATGAAACAAAAGCACAAATAAATAAAAAATGTAACTATCGTTCATACTAACCTTGTTTCTCTTAAAATCTATGTTAGTTCTAACAGTTCTATGGTGAAGGTTTTGCACTGGCCGCGCATTATTACCTAAAGGAGCTTTTGGCGTGGTTTCTGAACCCTGCATAAGCCGTCTCAGTTGGTACAACTAATAACGAGATAAAGGGAAAATATTTATTATTAAATATAATATTATATATATATATATAAGAAAATAATTTTCAATTTGATTAATGGATCATCATGGAAATCTATTTACATCTAATTAACAATTGTGCCGTATATACGAGTGATAGAACATCTGCATTTTATAAATAATTACTTTATATAAATTAAAATTTTTAATATATAATTAAAGCTAACATCAGCGCTTTGAACGTAAACGTATTAAAATCGCTTTAATCATTAAGCAGATTAAATAATTGGATGATATTTTGTGGCCCTTAATGTAAATTTGGTTGGCAACAACAAGTATTCTTACACCCTTGCAAACAGATAACAAATTTAGCTTTTTGAATGACTTTTAACCGTTCGGGTAGTCTTTATGTCCACCACTCAAAGATGGGGTTATACTCATTTTGTTTTTTCCCATAACGTATGTAACACCCGAAAGGAAGCTTTAAAGACCCTATAAAGTACACACACTCTTGATCAGCCTGAAATTCTGTTTGATGAAGCCATGTATGTCCGTCTGTGTGTCTGGTATATTAATCTATTCTTGATGATACCTCCGATATGGGAATCAAATAAATGCACTTAGAAAGTCGAACGCGAAAAGCAGAGTGGTGGGTATGCGAGATTCGGTCCCCGCTGAATATAACTTTCTTACTTGTTTTCTTTTTTCGTAAGTTTTCGAAACATGTTGCCTCTTGCAAAAGCAACTGTTAAGCTGTTAAGTAACTTTATATTTTGCCATTTCCAATGGCAAAAATCTATCGACGTGGGCAACTTGAGTTCTCTTCCTGTGACCACAAAGTGAATTGTAATCCGATTAGACAATGAATTTATTTCAAACAAATGATTGCAGAGCTTTGTTTTTTTTTTTATAAAGAAAATGTAATAAACCGTGCAGTGTGTACACCGACGTTAACGCGAATCAAATCGGCAGCAAGTTGCCCAGAACGCGGTGAATATGTTAGACGCTAGTTCTTTTTCATAGGTATTCCAAAAAAAGGTGATTTAATCTCCTATTACCTCTGCACACATTATTGATGATCCACGTTGCGAGTGTGCAAGAACTGTTCTATTACACGCGTACTTCAGTTTTGAAAGATCGCCATTGGTTAACTGTGGTTAATATATTTGAGGTGCCACTCTTCTGACTTGGATTAGTACATGCGGAGTCAACCAATGATTTTTAGATGATTGGATAATTAATCTCAGACTTTAGAAGACAAAGTAGGAGTAGTGCCTCAGGTTAAAGAAGCTTGCTCAGCTAGAAACTGGTTGAAGGGTTCAAAATCGTCTAAAGGCTTTATCGTTTCGATTTTTTGGGGCTATGAACCCAGTTCGCTAAAACACAAAGGATGTCAAAAAAAGTGGAGGAGGTTCAATCTTTTGAATCAAGTGAATGGGAGACCTGCAGAACATCCATCAGATTCCATTAATTCCAAAACTGGGAAATATTTTACCCAGAAAATGTGTAAGTAATAGCAAGGGGAGATGAACATTGAGAAATTCTTGAGAACAATCCACTCAGGGTTAAAGTGAATGCATTAGAAAATCAATTGAAGGAAAGATATATCGGAGAATACGTGTATTTTCGCTCCTTAAATTAAAATGCCTTGTCACTGTTAATCTTGA
The DNA here is from genome assembly GCA_001077435.1 of Glossina morsitans morsitans. Lineage (NCBI taxonomy): Eukaryota > Metazoa > Arthropoda > Insecta > Diptera > Glossinidae > Glossina > Glossina morsitans. Next base: position 63,505 of record CCAG010000237.1, on the reverse strand, counting down.
CAGTTCTCGAATGGATTAAAATTTGCTATGAAAATTATTTCTTTAGATTAATTAATAACATCTTCTCAATATTTTGCGTATTCACTTGAAGACGATAATAACTAAAATTTATTTTAAAGCACATACAAGATAAGGATAAGAAAAACAAAAAATATTTATTATATAGTTAAGTACCTCTTGCTTAGTTATATAAATCGGCTTATTAATTATGATCCATACAGTGCTCTCCCAGCAGCCTGGATGCGTTGTGGATCCTTCGTATGTTATATAATGGTCTGTATTTGGCAGTAGGGCGCGTACTGATAAATGTCGTATTGGTGTAGAAAATCCTTTTGAAAGAAAAATTTTTTTTTGTCTTTATTGATACCTTTTGCCATTTTACTTATAATTTCAAAAACGGAGGCGATGTGAAAATATAATTCACGATGAAAATTCAATTTACAAACACATAATAAATATTAATTATATTCGGAATTAAATGTCATAAGATTTCTACACTATTTTCTTGTCATTCACAGGCCGCTATAAGATTTTTTAAGCTCGTCAAAGCCTTTATACTTCAAATATTTGCTTGATCAGTCCATTTCACTTCTCAACGTTCTTTATGCATTTTAAATATATCCTGGAACCAATATTATCATCCTGAACCAATTACATTAAAAAACAAGTAAAAACACTATAGTGGGACACGGCCTACCATTAAATAGCCAACTAATAGACTTACGGGGCCCAAATGTGTTGAAGTTATCTTTCATGTCAAATAATTGTTACGGATTAATTTTCAACATAAGATATTTTTGTTATATAAAGCCTTACTTTCCGTGGGAATCCGAATCTGATTCATGTTTTTCCCACCAACTTAATATGCCGGAATGCTGATACCCGGAAGTTTCTAACGACTTTCTTTTAAAATTGCGATTTTTCTTTCATATAACGACCCTTCCATAATAAAGCACAATATGTGGGGATTAGTTGGAAATGTGATCCGTTCCAATACATTTTCAATAGCTTTTTCCCTTAGCTCAGAGACCATCAGCATAGCAAATCACGTCAAAATATCTTAAAAATGGCGACCTATCGGTTAAACACAAAAATAGACGGATAGCCATCACACAAGAAGATAGGCTTACATTGATTCAGAAAATGATTCTGAATCGATCGGTATAATGAAATGAGAGTCTATCTTATATGCTTCTGAATGCTGTATACATCCGTATAAATTTAATATGTCTAGCGGAACAAGTGAAGTCCGTTATGAAAACACCTATGTGGTCCAAACTTTCTCTCAATTCACAATAGCTCTAAAATTTGTTGTTCTTTGGCCTACAAATCACTATGTATGTAAATAAGAGACTGGAATTTGCAAATAGATAGCCGTAACATCACCTGCAAAGAATATATATGTTTGAGATTGCGTCCTATTTTTTCCTATGACTTGGGCATCGGACAACAAGAATCAGTTGTAATACCAGTTGTAGGGCAATGCAAATATACTTTTTTTAACAACGAATGTGTTGAATTTTGTGGCAAATTGGGAGTATTCCCTGACAGCATTTTCGAATCATATAAAAGGAAGTAACTCTTGCATGGCATTTTAATTGAGGATGAAAGGTATAGTAAAACGTCATGCGTACATTTAGGTGCACTATTCCCATCGACTGCAAGACTGAATCGGTTTGACAGAGAGGCGATATACTTCGCTTGATGGGAGTACAAGTGCCTGGATTGTTCTTAGAAGTTGGAGTCTGGTGAAACGCTTGATACCAATTGCTACTAACACCAGTTAATCGATTTGAACCGTTCTCTGTTCAAAAAACGAGGGAAATGTACAAAAAAGACGATATAAAATGTTTTTTTACATGACATCCGTTCATCCGTCCATACGATAAAACTGTTTCATGGCAAGTTGGATGAAGTGCTTGCAGATGCAGGTTTACTCGCTATGTCCTTTCCACAAATACGCTCCTCTTAAACATCTTTTATGAAGTTTTTATTCATGGAACTATAAAGAGTCTCATAATATCTTATATGTAGTAATATTGCCTCTATATTCTGCTCTAACGACTTCCTATCAGGTTTTACTCTCATAGTCCCACAGATTGTTTCATTACACATTTCCTTTATATAGCTTTTGCGAGATTGCAATGAAAAGTAACAAACAAGAAACCAATAACAAAAAATATTCTCCAGCACCGATTTTGAAATTACGTTGACGTGACAACCAAAGCGATCCAAGTCTTTAAGCTTAACTTTACACTCCTTCTAGCTTGTTGTTTATAATTTAAAAAACCCGAGCTGGTGATAGAATGCAATCATCGTATTCTTAATATTTTCGGGAGCTAAGCTAAGGAGTTAATCCTTTCCTTTCTTAACTATTATCGAACGGAAAGATTTGAAAAACACGCTTTAACAGAGTTAGTTGCCATAAACAGCACAGAACTTGCAGTACATTCTTTGTTCAATATGTTTATCTATGTACATGGTTCGAATATTAAACCATTTAAGTGAAGTACAATTAAAAGTTATGGCTAATGTTTAAGAAGAAGATAAATATTTTTACCAAGTCCTTCTAACACTTATTATTGCCTAGAATGACTTTATCCCATGCGCTTTATAAATATTTATAAGTATAAGTATATAATGGGTGTACAAATAAATTCCTGTTGTTTTTTGGATAAAATACAACTTTATTGAAGATATATTTGTCATTACAAAGCGCAATAATCGAAAAATACATCATCATTATCTAGGGTCTTTTTCCTTCCATCGGGCAACTTATTATTAAAGTATGCAAATATGTCTTTTCTAGGCTTTGGCCAATGACGCACAAACGATTTAATAACAACAACATAATCCAAAATCATCATTTTTAACTCGATTTTAGGAGATGAAGCTGGAGATTACGGTGGTAAGAGTGAATTTAAACGAGTTATTGTTGAAAACACAACAACATTAAGCCGCAAATACATGCAAATCTTGTTCACTCGTTTCATATTTCAAATCAAGTATTTAGCTGCAAGCCAAGTCGTCATCACGTACACTTTTTCACTGTTTGTGGCATTGGGAAATAACTGGTTTGCGGTAATTGCCGCCGAAGCAGTAGCGCCAACTCGAGTGGACGTGTTTTTTTGAGTGCCCCGTAATTTCCAAGCGAGTAATTAGAGTTTCCGCGGTACAGAAAGCATATGTAAAGTGCCCTATATTCGGAGACCGTGAGGGAATGCATTTTAGCGTAACACACAACTCAAGAAAGACAAAATACATTAGACTAAGTGGACAAGGGGAAATTAAATTTTTCATTCTACCTCTTCTGTTTTCGTGTATTCTCTCCTTCTGCCAAATAGGAAGAGCTGCTCAACACTGTGTACATAACAAAACAGAAAGAGAATGGTTGCCATATTCATTTCGGCCAAACATATCTCTGCGCTTTCGATAAGAAAACCCAAACGCTATTGCAACGTTAAATGAAAAGGTGTAGTGTAGTTAAGAGCCACTTTTCAATTTCAAAATGTGCCATAGTTGAAGGCGTCACTTATAATCCATTGCATTGATTCTCTAGTGAGGTCGCCGATGCAGTGTTTATCAACCGGTGGGGGAATCAGTGATTCTCCTGATCATGCTGCACAATAACGCAGCAAAACCGCAACAATTACACAAAGATAGAATTATCCAAACAGCTGCAACATTTAAACGAAAACAAGTCTTCGCCAAGAGGTAGGAAGGAGAGAGGATAAGGAATGTTGCCACTCTGAAGGACAAAACACCCGCAAAAGACTATCCAAGGGAATCCAACCAAGTACTAAATGAAGTCTGAATAGGTGAAAATAGAAATCGCTTAAGATCGAGGCAACTTTACTTGAAAAGGCTATATGGGCTCTTATAGCAGCGGCTGTAGAACGTCGAGGAAAATTACGATTTAGACAAACTGGATGAAGATGGTTTTAAAATACAAAAAATCAAAAATAGTGAAGTGATATTTGCATTGAAAAAATCACGCGAGCAAATCCAATCAATTATTAGGCAGAAATTGACGAAAGTGAAATATGAAGTACAATTAAATTTTCGAATTGTATTCGTAACATTGCTTATGAATACAGTTTTATATGTGGACGATTAAAATCTCTCATTACTCCAGACTACAGGCAAAAATTTATCAGTAACAAGTAAAAGTACACTTACATGTACATCAATGAAGCTAACAGGACTTGAATGCATTTGCACGCACACGTCGATGCGTTGAAAAGAATCCACTAAATACATACATTACATATATATAAAGAATGCTCTAAAAAAGCAAAAAATGAAAAAACTCCTATATATGTGTACTTATGTTCATTAATATATGTACATACATATACATACATATATATACATATATCTGACTTGGTTATCTGTATGTATAAATTCACATATTTGTGTATGTGTATATGTACATATGCCTAAACGTACATATATACATATGCATAGGTCGTAGACAAACTTATGTAGATAGCAACAAAATGCAATTGGGGAAATATCGTGATCAGTAGTCGGTCGATTTATGACCAGCTGCTAATAATCAGTTAAGTCAAACCCGACACTTATACCAGACATATCTGACATAGCTACTCATGATAACATTGTTGGTCTAGTCCGTAACGAGCGCGCTCGCTTGTTATCAAGTAGCGATGGATAGTTACGAAACTAATTTTCATTCCTAATTTCAATTAAAATCTTTTTATGTTGGACTTATGGACGGAGTACACTAATTTTAATTTTTTTTTTTTTTGTAACAAAAATAAACTGTTCTTGTTTTATAAATATGTAATACGGATCTTATTATTACTTCTTTTGCATGGGTTTTCATGAGAATATTGAGAGCCGCTCAGGGGATATCCCATATACGTGTGGGCACGATGGATTTTGTGAAAGAAGGAAGTTGGATTTTATATATCTTTTTGGATGCTGGTTGATCATGGTCTCGACCCTTTTGGCTATAGTGGAACAGACTGAAAGTGAGCGACACTTTGTAGGATTTTTGTGGTCATCCTTCGTGCATGTTGGCACCTTCCAGCAAATTGGGAAAACGCGAGCATGGTACCATATGCAGTAAAGAGTACGCAATGGCCTGGCAAGTCAGCTTTGCGAGTGTTTAGATCGGCAAGAACTCTTTTAAACGGCCCTCATTCGAAAGAATAATGCAAGTGTAGTAGAACACCTTACCCTTTCAAGCGGTGGCAATGATTGCTTGCTATCTGGTAAGTTTGAGTTTAAAACAAATATTTCAACTAACACACTGGCTTTACCAAGCGAGTCGGATATTGTGTGATCGTTACTGAGAAGGATCGGAATCGGTGCTTTCCGGAGATTGCTTTCCATTTCTTTTCATGAAAGACCAAAAGCTCTTGTGAGTTTTTGAGAAGTCAATACCTTTTGTATACACCCACTAACCGTATAAAGCTTTTTCGTGGCGAAGTATTGAGTTGCACATATTTCTAGATTGTTTTCTTAGCCGATTAGTTTGGTTGTTTGGGTTAAAACGCTAAACATTAAATGCTTCCTCTCTGGACCTGACTGCATCCTTGCAAATCTGATTTTAGTCATTTTTCTTGGCTTTAATCGAATGGAATATAAGTTCGCATTCCATGTTTGCAGCGTCCAGTTATGGAGCACTGCCCAACCTGCCTTATTGTATATGAAAATGTAACGTTTCTTCGGCAGTCTGGAGACGTGGCAAAGATTAGCATATGAAAAGGATGCAGAAACGGTACAGTGGTCCGAGTTACCGAGAGTTGTAAGACTCTTAAGCTCGTACTTGTGTGGATTGCGAAGTAAGAGAAAGGTCTATTGTATTTTGTTGTAACCCATCAACGCCCATTCTAAGGTAAAAATACATGTTGCTGCGAAAGCTTTGTATAAAAAGACAAAGAAGTTAATATTTTGAATTTTTTTATTCCTTGGACTTACCTCGGAACTTTCAATGTACATCACTTTACAAAATTTTCGTATAATTTTTTGATATTTTGCAAATAATGCACACTCTCACGCACACATTTACTTTTTCCTTAAAAAGAATTTCAGTTCACATCGAAGTATCTTGAAACACTTTTATGATATTTCTACTATTAATGAAACAACTAAATGACATACCTATATATACATAGATGTTGATAAAAAAAAAAAAATAAATAAATAAATAAAAAATAAAAATAGCAGCAAGGCCAAGTTAACTATTAAAACAATCTAAACTATTTCTCTTGGCAAGTTGGAAGGCAAAAACAAAAAGAAGGAAATACGGAAAGAAAGAGCAAATTAAATGAAAAACGAAATGAAACTAATATTGAATTCCTTTAGCAACAACTAAAACGTAGTTTACTGTATATAGTATTTCATAACACAGACAATACTAGGGATCAATGCTTCACAACTCATTCCACTCAATGAGCATTGCTGAAAATAAAACGTAAGACGTAATTTTCGTAAATTACGGCTTAAATATGAAAACATTTGGGTACAAATTTAGTTTTTGCTTACGAAAGAGTACGAATCTTGAAATATTTCAAATATATTTCCCAGACTATTAACAAGTGCAATGGAAGCGCTGCAATTTTCGTAAGAACAAAGTTTGCTTTTGCTCGACTCTTTGTATTGCTAAAGGGAATATCAAATGACCTACCTATTCTTCAAAACAAAAAAAAAATCATCAATCGGAGTCGTTTTGATGGGAATTCTTTCGAAAACTAAGAGTTCTGTGTGTGCTTCAAACAGATTTTGATTTATCGAAAAAGTGACTCATTGATCGATTGAAGTTTAAGTTAAAATTTCAAAAATCGGACAATTGATGGCACGCCAGGTAATGCTTTGTATGTCATGTGAATGGACAACCCGTCCAGCCTGGTCAGATGATTGATTTCGTTCTCTGCTGTCACATACTAATACGATTAAGTCACACAATCGATGTGATCAATGGGAAAAGCTTCGTCTTTATTATTTAGGTAAAAGTTAAAAAACTATAACTGACAAATTTTCATGCATTCGCGCCCTATAGCCGAGACCTTATTTACTCTGTTCGTCTAGCATTTGTTCCATTATTCGTACAATTCTGTCACTGATGTAAAGCTAAATTCAAAGGATGTCGGTTTTTACCAATGAACTAAGAAAAGTCTCTCGATATTAGAAGGGTATATATTTGATTTAAATAAATAAATCCTTTGAACTTTTCGTGCCCACCGTATGTGGGCTGAGTTTTGAATTGTTTTATGCCACAAGAGAAAATTCGAAGGAGAAAATTAATTTTCTAAATCACAATCACAATCAATTCTGCTTTATCTTTTAAAATCTGAAATCCTTCGTACACCTGCCTATGCTTTTCTCTTCTTCAAAAAAAGTTGATGAATTTTCTTGTATCCTCGCTTCCCTTCTGTAAAAAAAAAATAATTAGTCTTTCTATACCCATCACCGGAGTATAAGGGGTATATTTATTTTGTCAAAACGTAACATATCCGGCTGATCGTCTGTCCCTCTGTCTTTCTAGTCAACTGAACTGCAGTGAAGATATCGCCTACAAATTCGCAAAAGAATTTGTAAGTGACTCAAACTTTTCCAAGGACATGCTTATGCGGCACAAACTTTTATTTTCAATATAGCAACAATCAGCCGCGCCCATTCCTTTTTTCTTTGATTTTTTTAGTGTAGCGGCGGTGATGGGTATAAAAGATTCGATCGCGACCGAATATAAGTTTCTTACTTGTTAAAAATACTTGTTGGATGGCTTTCATTTCAGTCTTGATCCATGTGACATCTTTCGAAGATGATTTTATAAATTTTAATGCTTGAGCAAATAAATTGGTTTTAGAATTTCTGCTCATTCTTGCAACATTTTTTTTTTGCAGAATATACTAAAAGCGCAAATAACTTTTTATCGTCAGTTCTTTTAAACTCATTCTATATAAAAGCTAGATAATTGAAAATATGTCACAATTCGATCAATATATGCATGACGGACCGGTGGTTTTATGTCGGCCACTAACATGACGAGAATAGCCTAAGAACGGGAAAATATGTACGACGTATTCATTTTGATTTTTGTTTTTACAAATAAGGTCAACAGTTCAAATGAAATTTTGTGATTTACATAAACGGAAATTGAAAGCTTACGTTGATATGTCAATGCTTTTGACACTTGTCTATAAAGTGTTTCGAAAGTGGTGGCTTCTGTCAATTTATTCAAGTGTAATTACCTGTTGACCTAAAAAAAAGAGAAAGGAAAAGTCATACTCATGTTTACTTGCTTACCTTTAAAGAGCACCTTATTAAAAGTGCTTGTTATGATGCGCAACTCGGGATTTGGTGTCTCGCCAATTTGCACCATTAACGAGAGGCCAACAATACCCTGAGATTTGTGTTGAGCCTCCGACATGTTATGATACAGTTCCTTATTGAAGCCATATATTTGTATCTGCACAAAATAATTTAAAAAAACAAAAAAAAAAAAAAAAAAAAAGAAAGGAAATAACGAAACGAAGGGAAAAAGGTAAAGAGTAAGTATAGGACAATTCTTGTTTTGCATTTTTGTTTTCTGTATCGTTGTGTAAATGAGAGGCAAAGGGAACGTTATGATTATTAACTCACTTCTCCTGGAAAACTGTAACCCTGAATGTAATGTTCTGATCCTCTTGTATTTTCCGTGCCATAGTGTATGTAAATCTCTTCAAATTGATACTTGTATGCCAAAGGACCTCCTGATATATTTACATGCTGCTTGGTATCTTTGTCAACACGAAAGACAAGCGATTGACCTGTATTGTGTAGTGTACCGGAAACCTAGTGATAACACAAAACACAAATATTTTGTCCTTATGTACTACGAGGCATATAAGTAGAAAACGAAATGAAAAATTACAACACAGTGAAGGGAGAGAAGGAAGAGCATTTCTATCTTTCTGTCTTTTTATTTTTGTATTATTATTTTTTTTATTTTTTTATTTTTTTATTTTTTTTCTCTTTTTTAAAGCTAATCAGTATTGCGAACCATTCTGCTAATTGATGGCATACCTTGTGCTTGTCTATATGCAAAGGACGTAGAAATGGATCGAATAAAAGTTTATCGGGCACAACATCTATGGGTGATTGGCGTCGGCCTTTATTGCACATATTCCATTGCGGGTTGATAAGACCCCAAAAACTAGGTCCTGGAATAAATAAGTAAAAGAACAAAAAAACAAACGAAAGATTTTTTAAATTAAATATTTCATGAAATGATTTTTTAAATTTCATTAAAAATTGCTTTTAAGAAGAAAATTAACAATTTAAAGTAATTTTTTTTGGCCCTTCCACCGCTGCCCCACTCACTCTTTTCAATTTTTCTTTTTTTCCGCCAACACAGTATTTATTTCATTATTTCAAATTACTCTCGATTGTTTTCAAACAATAATAAATCAACGTATTCTCTGTTGTTTGCCTCTTCATGAAAGTATATTAAGCTTGATGTTTCGCTTGAAACTTGTATATAGATAGTCAAAGGATACGTGAAGGCTAAATTAAGTTTCATTAACTCGTTGAACACGCAATAATTATTTTAAATAATTTTAAAATTTCATAGAACCTCTAGTCACATTTTAGCGTATGCTTTAAGCCATAATGCGTTTAAAAATTAAAAGTGAGTGCAAATGGCCGCCATAAGGTGAGTCTTGGATAGTCTTTGTTCTCAACAATTATCATTTGTAATCTATTTCTGAGCCCTCTAATGGGTTGATTATCAATATTTAGAAAATTTTCAAACTCAATACCTAAGACAGATCCTAAGATCCTACTTGCCTAGTTTAGAAGAATAACAATAACAAGAACAGAAGAAGGCAAAGACTGAAGAGTGGACGTGGTGTCATTGCGAAATGGTTCGAAAATATTACGCTAAAGGTATATAGATTCTCTATACCTCTCTATCTCTCTCTGTTTCTAGACCGTTTCTAGAAAGTTTCACTTTAACACGATCGAAAAGATGTATTTAATTTTCTTTTTATATCACGGTTTAGTTTAAACAACAGTTAATACAAGCATTTTGCGGGCAATGCATATCGTATCCTCATCTAAGAGGTTTCTAGCGAGCGAATATAGAGTGATGTGCACTTAATGAAGTATCAAACGCACAATTCTAGCTATTACAGCGAGAAGGTAGGAAAAGTTATCCCCATATTTAAGAGAGAAGGATATTTGTATATAATAAGATAATGATATTTTACTAATAAGTTTCGGAACAGATTGGAATCGTTAAATACATGTATGTGTAAGAAGGATTGTCATTAAGAGTGTGTCCTTGACCGACCTTTCCTTTCAATAAAACGACTCCTTTGCTGCTTGTGTCGCTGTTGTGTAGCGACGATTTCCAATTCTTTAAATTTTTAATAAAAATAATGGATTTTGTCGTTTACTACTGAGGATTACCGTCCCGTCTACTTATTTTGATAAAAATCTTATTCATGTTCTGACTCTGTGAGTGAGAGTTTCTCGATTAATCAAAGATCTGGTCGATTTTGTCTGTTGTCTGACGAAAGCATTGAGCGGAAAATAAATGGTCGCAGAAGAAATTTATGCCGTGTATGATGCGAGCTTATACGCAATTCTACCACCACCAATATAGCTGTAACGGTCTCTTCATTTTTCGCGATTCTATCGATGTCTTGTCTAAAACGGAACATTATGGTTGGTGAATAAATTCAATTATTCGCTCATTTGGATGACTAAAATGATTGGGGCGATACGTGCACTGTTGCGACTGTAATGGTTGACACGCTTCTAAATGGACCGAAACGGGACTCGAACTTTTCAAGGAAATACTTTGTCCACACATTGTTATTATATATGTTACACATATTACACATATATATTAGCAGTCTGGGATTTGCTAATTGATTTAATTGTGACCCTTTAATTATAGTATAAATAATTTTCTGTCAGCACTTTTATGTTGAAACTGAAATATGTCTACCACCAAAAAAGTCTTATCTTCTCGTAAATGGAGTACCAAAAAATGTGAAAACGCTACAATTATGATAAATTGCGTTTTCTCTCTTTCTCAAATTTTTAATTTACATAGATTAACATCAAGGAGAAATCATTTGTTTTCTTTTGGAAGCCTCTTCTAAACATATTGAAAGACATATTGAAAACAGAAAAGAAAAGGATTCTTTTTTCATTATATTTTTACTTTAACCATTTGCGTTTCACAATCCGACGGGTCAATATCATTTTCAACGTCATTGAAAATCATTTCTTGCAATTCATTAGCAATTGCTGCTGCAGTAGCACCAGACGCCATTAGGCTTATATTCGGTGATAGATTTTGTATATCTTCACCGCCAACGGTACGCCTATCCGTTACCGTTCCAATTGGTTCTTTTTTATTCCTTGCCTGTTCAGCTAAGCGGAATGCTTCGAGAAATTCATTTAAATCTACCGCGCCATCATTATTCAGGTCCATTAAGCGACACATGTGAAGAAGATGTTCACGCTGATTCAATCCCGGTAAATGTTGTTCGAGTAGATCGATAGCAGCAGTAAATTCGCTCAATGATATAAAACCTGAATGATCTGCGTCAATTATATGGAATATAGCCTCCAGGCTGCTAACATTGTTGTACAAAGAATCAGCAACACTGGTTTCCATGTCTTCAGCTTTAATCATGGTGTCCGTGTCTAAAAGTTGTAAGGTGACTAAATAGTTCACTTCAGATTCCGCTTGGTTTGGTGATGACGGCGCTAAGCGTGGTCTCAACAAACGCCAACTTAAGCCTAAATTTGTAGCATTTTCCATAGCCTCACACCACTCGGATATTGTTATAATGCCAGTATTATCGGGATCATGTTTTTCAAATTCCAATTCTAATTCAAGTCGTTTTGCTCGCAAACGGGCACCCAAGCCGCGTAAAGCAGATGTTTCCACTATGCCAACACGCTGACGGATTGATAATTCACGCGTTTTCGAAGCAGCGGATATAAATTGAACGAAATGTGGTTCCAATTTAAAATTCAATTTCATATAAGCACCACGATTGGATCCAATTGCATAATAACTTGAAGCCGAAAATATTGTAACTACTAAGTCGTTATGATTAAATTCGTAACCATCAACTTTACACTCATGGGAACGTACTAAGAGCTGTAGATTGTGCTTCTTGAGAAAATGCGAAGTGATATCCGGGCCGAAATAAGTGCCTGCACCACGTAATACATTAGGTACGCAGCCATCAATGCGCTGAGGATCGCTCCACATCATATCAAATACCTGTTGCCATTCAATTTTTGTGTCTTCTTCAAGGCTTTCTCCGCCCTCTACAGGTGGTCGCAAAATTGATATATACTTGCTTCTGTCCAACTTTTTGATTATATCTAAATCAGTTTGATCTGATATCCCGCCGTGCACCACCATGACACGATCATCAATTACGCTACCTAATGGCAACCAACGATATACCTCATCAATCAGCTTTAATATACGTTCTGAATTATTCTGATATTTTGCTTCTACTTCATGTATGAAACCGTAACGAGCATTCATAACGGAATCCTCGTGATTACCACGATTAAGATAAACTGAATGGGGAAAAGCCAAATAACATGCCAAAAGTACTAGAAATACTTCCAATCCTTTTCTACCGCGATCCACAAAATCCCCGTTAAAAATGTATGGGTTTTCCGGAGAAGGCAAACCATTCTTATAAAAAATAACTAATAGATCGTCCAGTTTACCATGCAGATCCCCGCAAACAGTGATTTGTTTCGAAGTAGCCGTCGATGCGTTATGTAAATTTGGCAAATTTCTTAACCGGGATGCGGCTTCCCGCAAAATAAGTGCCACATATTTAGCGTGAAGATGACTGGACCTTTTTCTACGAAATGCTTCAATAAGAGAAACTACATCTTTTCCAGTTATTGGAGAAGTGATTTCTGGTCCGCCATATCTATTTCCAATCTTATCGTATTCTTCCTTGTACTGTGAATCTTCATTTAATCTTACCGGCGAAGGAGTACTAGAGCGTCTCTCACCGCTTGCTTCAGCGGTAGCGCTTGGAATGTGCGTCAGTAGCGCATTAAAAAAATTGTACAGCTCAACTTGATCTTGTTCGCCGGCATATTCTAAAGTTGTGAAAATTTCCCACGTGTAAAGGCGCTTGATTTCCATACGCGCTTGATGACGGCGATACCATCGCTGTATGAGTATAACTGCTTTGATTGCGTTTATAGGATCAGTCTTTTTTGGCTTGGATGCTATGCAACCCATCACTTTGCAATTAAAAAAATTTAGTTTAACGAAAAAATCTGTCCGGAAACTCATCGAGTTCATAAGAGTGAAGAAAAAAACGCCCACAAATAAATTCTATTTATTAGCTAAACGCCTTCATGGCACAGAGTCAAGATCGATGCAAACGGCTATTTTCACTCATTTATTTTTTATTTATTTAATTTTTTTTCTTTTGTTTTTTTCTCTTTTCTTCTCTTTTTCTCTTTCCTTCTCTCTGCTACTTTTAATATTTATTAATTTTTTTTGCTTTTCACTCTGACACAATTTATTTTCAAAACTTATCAAAAAATCCGAATTTTTCAAAATCCAAATTTTCTCATCTTTGTTTCTATTCTATTATATGTAAATGTGTGTATACCATATATAATGCACTTAAGGGCTTCAAATTGTCCTTATTATTATTATTGTTATTTTATTTCTTTTGCAAATTTTAAAACGAATGTTCTTTGCTCATCATCAGCTCAAGACTGATACTTGTTCACACAAAAGATCAGGTAAAGGGTACATTTTGGTCGTAGTTAACAAAACGTTTCCCGCTTTTTAAATAAGCGTATGGTTAATAAAAATCGGTCCAAGTTGTCTGTAAGTTTTTGTGTTTTGTGTTGAAATGTATCTTTTAATAAAAACAATATTTAATACATGTAATCAACACATATATACATTTATATATATTTATTTATACATATAAATTAATGTACATATATACACAAAAATGCAGTATTTCCACCAGAGACTTTTTTGGCTTATAACACTCGTATAAATTCAAAGTTTTTCTTTTCTCTTCATGTTTTTCACTTTAGTTGCTTTATTTTGTTCAATGTCATTGTAAACGTTTATTTTCGTGACTTTTTCTTTTTTTTTTTTGCTTCTCTCTTTTATGTTAAATGTAAAAATAATAACACCGGGCAAAAAGTTGAGTTTACTGTCTGTCTGTCTGTCTGTCTGTCCGTCTGTCTATCTGTTTGCCTACAATCACAGTTAAATTTTTTCCTTTTTATTATATTTTATATTTTTCACTTAAATTTTTCATATATTTTTTTACTGTTGATTTGAATACGCGAGTGTTTGTGTCTCAGTTTGTGTAGTTGTGTAGTTGTTAGGCAGGCACCTTTACATAAATTTCGTGCAAATGTTTTTGTAAATGCGGTAACGTATGTTTTCAATGATTGAGCAAAGCTACATTGTGTGCGGTTATACAATGCGCACAGGGTACACACAATATACACAAACATATATAGACGCGCTTTCATCCTTTATACAGAAGTAAATTTGTTGAAATGTTCGTGTCAAACTAAATGGCAGCTCAGTGACATTAATAGCAACGAACGGGTTACAATTTTTGACATTCTTTCTTTTTAAATTTTTGTGCGGTGCAAAATAGATATGAAGGCGGCCGTAGCGGCGTTGGCGTCGGCGTCGGCGTTGGCGGAGTCGGCGTCGGTGCCTTTATTACTTTGTACAACAATTCTCACAGTCCACTTCGCCATCATAATGGCGTAATTCGAAAAGTTTTTAAAACACATATATAAACACATACCGTGTAACTGTTTGTCTATAAACTCATACACACACACTCTACGACAGTTATGTAAGCTTACATACTATTTTATTTAGCAGAAATGTTTTGCCTTTGGATTAAATCTACACATGTATCTTTGTATGTAAATATGCATTATATATATATATATATATGTATTTATATATGCATGTGTACATTGTGCACAGAGGTTATTGACGGGCTTATTTACTTTAAATATGAACGTACCGTATGGATGGGTGGGTATAAATGTTTGTTTTACTTAATTGTGTAAGAGTTGTTTTGAGGTGAATGTATGTAATTCACAAAATATATACAATTTTGTTTTTAAATAGAAATTTATTTCATTTCTCTTCTATCCATTCTGAACTAAAGAAAAAGTATTTAAACACCGTAACAAGCAACACGTTTCTCTGTTATACATGCACTTTATTCAAAACATACATATGTCGTAGAAACTTTAGAGATTGTAATCCTAATATACAATTAAAGAAAGATATGTTTGTGTATTCGTCTTAGGTCGAATCGCAGACTTTATAAACATCCTGCCAACACTCATAACAATAAATAATTTAACGTTTATTATAGATTTTTCAGGTTAGTTTCACTTCTTTACCTCTTTAACGTAACGGAGGCAAACAAAGATTAAGCAGCAAGCAGTTATTATTATTTTGAAATTGAGTACCGCGGCTGGAAGCGGAGCAAAGCGATAATTGGGCATAACATGTCAAAAATTAATTATATCGTTGGTCGTCAATGTGACGTAAATCGAATGTGTTGCAGTCCCTGGTATTGTCAGTAATCGGTAATTTATTGCTTGGTCGAATAGGCCTTTCATTCTTCCAATGATCACATAAAAAATCGATTCCTGTCATTTGTCTGAGTGCCTTGTCATTTGTTGAGAACATACGTTGAAATTTACAAAAGAAAAGCAGAAAAGCAGAAACTTATTTATGCTTTCAATAGAAATCAAAATATAATTGCGGCTAAAAGGTGAAAAAGACGAAGAAACTATATTCCGAAAAGTTGATAAAAGAAAAATTTGTATTACAAAAGGCATAGATACGACTTTTGACAAGTTTGCATATTAATACAATTAAGTTATAGTTGCAGAAACAATTTTGACTTGAAAGAAGACACTTCTCTGAACGGACTTAATACGATAAAGATGGATGTGAAATATTCAAAGAGATGCCGAGGGATACAACGGACATTGTGTGTGTACGTCTCTGTCGAATACCTTAGAGAGGTGTATAAGTGACTTAGTGGCTTATTCGTCTAAATCGTCTACATTTTTATGTTACGGAAATCCGTCGAGCTGTGGAAAACATTGTGTTTGTTTGTATTTATCATTCAGAAAACTCCATTGATCACAACAGAAGGCTACGGAAACTTTGGAATTTTTATTGTAAGTATTTAGGATAGAACTGCCTAATTAACACACGAGTTAAAGCTTATGAAGCGTTGGCTCTTCCCTCCAGATGAAAATCTTGAGCGAAAAGAAATCAGTTTAAAATATGAATTTATTAAGTTACGCTTTAATCGATAGTAAAGAAAACATAACACATATATAATACGATTGCAAAATTTAGGATCTTCGAAAGATTTAAGATCTTGAGACAAACATTCGCAGTACATGGTATAAAATATTCGAAATCGAGTTGTTAATGATCGCAACGAATCTGGAGACTGGATACTCAACATACAAAATATTCATAACCAAGCAATCGGTGACGATTATCCACAAATAGTTATGGGAAAACCTTGACTTTGTATGCAAATCGTATTGGGCGAACTTTCCATCTTGATGTAGAGAAATTCACATACAACTTATGAGCCAAATTTATTGTGCATATCTAAATTGTTTCAGAGCGAACGAGGAGAAAGCCTCACCAAGCATAGTCTTGTAAAGTAATCACTTTGTTTTAAAACTTTTATTTCACTTACGTAAATTCGGTAATCGTTTCCAGAAATTATGTCAAGAAATACAAAACATTCGTTTAGAAATGCCAATGTAAGCAGTCGACAGACTACTTTAGCCTTTGTATGAATTTCGTATATTTTTTACTTATAAAATATTACTTCTTTTAAAGAAGTGTACAAAGGAAAGGAAGGAAAAATAATATTGCGTATCAAGTAAAAAATGGTTCTCATTAAATAAGTTTTAAATGGCAATTTAATGCGCGCTATCCCACAAACATACAATAAATGGTATTTGCAGGTGAACATTTCCACAAGTTTTAAATGAAGAGGTGGTTTTCTTAAATTGGTAACACTGGTGACAGACATCTGCGTCAAAGTTCACATTTTAAATGTCATTAGCTTTTCAGTTGCGCTTAGGTTTTTACGACATCATGTATGTGAGGAGATGAATTCTGACTACCAATCGGTCACGCAACGCATTATTACATGAAATGAATTATGGATCTACGCATACAACCCAGAAACAAACGATCAATCGAGCGAATAGCGTGCAAAAGATGAGCCAAGATCGAAGAACGGTCCGTCTCAAACGGTCGCTCAAAAATCCAGATAATATTTATAGATTTCTTCGCTTATGATGTTGTTGTGTACTATGAATTCCTTCCGCCACTCCAAACTCTTAAGGAATATTATTTGAGTTTGGTGATTACTTTGAAGGCGACGAAATAGATTTACAAAAAACCAACATTAAATTGGTTTCAATTTTTGACAGCATATCAAAATAAAAGCGCAAGATGCTACATTTATGTCACCCTAAACGCGAAGGCGAAGGGGCTCCTGGAGATCGGAATAACGTGAGATATAAAGATTTTTAAATTTTCTGAGCGCACTTCTCTTACAAAAATCATAGGAATATTCGATTAATGATCTTTTTTTTTATAGAATAAAATAATTTAGGGGATGTCCCCTATCCGTTGTGATATATCGTACAGAAAGAAATGAGGAACGAGAAAACGATAGGCAGGTGGTAGTCGATGCCTAGTGAGTGTTTGTCCAACTGGTAAGTTTTACCCCTTTATCTACTGACCACGCACCAGAGCTACCACCTTGGTAAGGTCTACCTACACAGCATCTATCTATCTATTGCAAAATTATTTTTTTAAAGATAGAAATACTTTGTGCATTTACTCACCGGATATACCATCGTATGTCCACCATTCCTCCCAACTAGCCCTAATTCCTGAAAGACAAAGTTAAATAAAAGAACCATTTCAAAATATTTAGTTTTCAATAAAAATCACTTTCATATATATATACACATAAGTATAGCTAAGTAAAATTCGAACGCGCCAGCCAATATAGCCAGTCTAATGTGTACTTGGGAAGGTTAAACGTTTCACACATACAGCTAAAGCAATAGCGCGATCATTTAGTATTTGGATATTCGCGGGGACTTAATATATGCGAAAAGCTTCAGATAGTTCGGGAGGTTTCTCAATTTCTGATACATAATAAGATTAATTTTTTTTGGCGCAGCAAATCACTCCAATTTCTAAACTTTATCGCTATGATTTATTCATAAATTTATGTTCCAAGCATCAATTCATGATGTTTCGAGAATTTTGATGTAAATATGCATGCATAGTGTAATAGTTAGCTAGCGATATGAAATGAAAAACAAGCATTTATCGAGCCTATGTGTATATTCTGTATGCAGTTTATATCGTTTGTCACGGCCGCCATCAAGGCAAAATTTTTCGTACATTCGATTCAAGTTGTTGCGTATTCACCTTAAAGCGAATGCAATTTGTTTACTTAGTATATTATGGATCACCATCGATAAAATTGCTAAGCCCATCCCGCCTAAGACCCTTCATCACTGTAACACTTTTTTAACATTCTTAAGTCTTTTCATTTCATTTTTTTTGGCAAAATTGTCTCATTACTTTTTGTCCGCAAGATTAAATTCAATCGGCAGGTGATTCTAAGACAATTCAATCAGATACCTACACGGATTCGCCTGTCTGCTGCCTTTAGACGAGAAGTTTCGATAGAGAAGAGAGAAGCTTAAAATAGAAAACACAAAAAAAATTTATTACAGGGGGGCACAGCGCACCATTAAATACCCTACATAACCCTATCGGTTTTCAAAATAAGACCGAAAATGTCGTCTAATCCGAACCATTCTCAATAGCGTTCATCCTTGAGGCACACAATTTTACTAAAACATTTCCAAAATTTGCGACCTGAAAGTTGAACATAGAAAAAGAAGAAACAAAGACAAGCTTAGATCGATTCAGAATCACTTTCTGAATCCTTTGAGTCGGTATAATAAAGCGTGGGTCTGGGTCAACTCCTCCTGGATGTTTTTTACATCCGCACAAGCTTAATATATCCTTGTTCCACGAGTGGTGTAGGGTATAAGGAGTGTGTGATTTGTCAGTTAAATATCCAAAAGTACTTTGTATTCCGAAAAATCAATGGGGAAAAAATCAACATATTTTTGTTAATAATTTATAAGTAATGGCAAGATATCGGAGTCTATTGCGACCAGTTTCAATTAATGGCAGAAATAGTGTCGAACAATCCATTAAGACCTTTCATTTATTTGCTTATTTATTTACTTAACCACGGAATTCAGTTACAATAGCACAACAGCCAAATTACAAATAAAGTAGACTTTTAAGTCTTAAGCTAAGCTAAGCATTAAGATTAACTTCTGTAAAGTATAGAACATAAAGACAAACAGAACGAAAGTCCAAAAAAAGGGATAAAAGGCATGAACACATCTAGCAAAGAGGCACTCTCGCAGCCAGTATAGATTCAAGTTAGGAATGAATCAGTAAACGGATGCAAGCGTGCAAAACCTTGGCAACCGACAATAGTGAATATATTTAGTTTAGTTTATGAAGCATATGTATCTTTAAGGATTAACGATTGATTTAAATGCGACGTAGACAAGGCTCGAATATTGAGGCGGATTGATTTAATTCAATTCATTTAGACAATTCAATATTGACATTAAATTATGGATATCATGTAAATTTTTTGCAAAGGACGCTGAATGAATTGGAAAGCTCACGCACACATCTACACTGATCAAGTTTTATGCAAGTGAAGTTTCTAGAAGAACGATTAGGAACATTGAAGTTAACCTCCCCAAGTGAGGCAGGCGAGTTAGTTTTACTATTTATTAACTTAACTAAGAATACAACATTTAGGGGATGAACCCATCTCTCGCTGAAGTGGAGCTAAGGCTGAAGGTCGCGATCTATTTTCAAAAGGTGGCAAGGAGAAAAACGGTTCCCATCTTAAACCCCTAAACTCAAAATGTAGGCTTACTTTTGCGGTGATTCAAGTATTGGCCTCATCAAACTCATATATAACCTTTTCGTTATATATGGGTCGTTCAGATCTCTAGAACTCGGTTCAACAAAGCGAACATATTCGTTATTTAACAGATGCTTAATAAACAATAAATAAATTTGTGTCAACAATGCATCAACATCTTAAATAGATCGCCATGCAAATTATCTTAAAATTATGCAGAATTTATGATTTTTCAATTTCATAATCGCTGTTCTTCTACTTTACATCATCATATCACAGATTACGTAATGAGAACTACTCTACGTGACAAATAAGTTGAACACTTTAGACAAGATAACATATTTAGGTTTGAAAGATAATAGGCTTGAAAAATAATAGCTTCTGTCTCATCCATATATATATATATATATATATATTTATATATATATGTATATGTATATGTAATATATTAATAGTGAACTATGAAATCATACTAATTTTGCCACTTTGTGCACGTAACATGTAAGACACATATATATTCAAAATCATAAATCGACTTAACTATGGCGGCTGATGCTCTCGTTTGTCGGCTTCTCTTTAAACGCCAAAGACCACAAAAAGACTGAGACTTAATGCATATATAAAGACTGAGACTTAATGCATATATTCGTAGTTGGACTTATAAGTCAAATTTGAAAATGGTCGAAACACGTGTAAAGTGAACGTGAAAAACGAATAAAGCAAAAATTTTCAAAATATTGCTCTTAATAGCTTACAAGTCCTGGCCGATATCGAACTCAAGTTTTTATCAAAAACGCGTAAAAGCCATTTAAAGATTCGATGCGCAATTAAACAACTGGCACGCCTGAACTTAAATCAAAAAACTGAGCGAATTTATTGCATACTTTCCAAGAAGGTGCACAAGATTCGCTTTAACCTACGAATAATTTATTTAATTGTTTTATTTCTTTTAATCTTGTTGACTGAAATTGGTGAAAATCTGAAGAGCAATGTAAAGAAAGTTGTCACTTATTATTTGGAATATAAATGAAGAAGGCAAACACATTGCATGCACGACTAATACTTGATTTTAATTAGAGCCAGCAGATTATATAAGAATTATGTATTAGTTTATAAATGAGTTTACATCTAATTAACATATTACATCATCTTGAACATTGCATACTATTAAGTGATAGACGACATCTCTATTCATGCATATTATACGTAAAAGACATACAATTAAGTGTCAGCAAAAGTCTTCTCTTCATCTATGAGCAAATGGATGTTATTCTATTCTATTATAAGCACTTGAATTAATTTTCTACGTTTCATATATTATTTCATCTCCGTTCGTTTTATCTTTCAAGCGAATCTTCTTATGCATCATTTTTGATAATTGAACTAAACATTCGAACAGAATGCCAGTCGTCTAGTGTTCTTATTAATCTTTTTACAAATATTGTATGGGGTTTTCCTCTTTAGTTTGTGCAAAGGTCCTAGCATCCGATGAATGGATGAATGGATGAATGGACGGATGAGGGCCGATACTGCAATCCAGTTTGCAGTTATCTATCTACCAGCGAGTATTTGTTATATTATGACGCATTCAAAACTGGAATCTCTGGAAGAATTTTATTTTTTCGTTGGCTCTTTTACTCCATAATTTTCCCTAACAAGTCTTATAGATTAGCTTGTGCAATGGAATTTGTTCCCCTAATGGAATCTAAACATCTTGTTTTATAAGTTGTAGTCGCTGTTACAGATCAATGTTGTGTCCAAAGATATCCCAGCATAATTAACGTCATTCCACATATGTGGAACATGGATGCCGCTGAAGTAGGGAAGCCATTGTGACAGTTTAAACTTTACGAGAGTAGACGCGTTAAATTTTCTTCAAGAACATAACCAGATGCGGAAAATTTGTTCTGCCTTATTTTGACTATTTTTTTTTGTTCCTAATGACTTTGGCAGAAGGACAGGTAATGAAAGAGTAATAACAGGTGAGGTATAGGTGAAGTTAAGCGTATATTCAAGTACAAAAACAATTTATTTTTGAAAAATATTCAAAAAATGGCAATATCCGAGGGAGCCAGTAGTTGTCAGAAGAAAATCATTTAACCCAGCTGCCGAAAGTTAGCGCAGTATGCCGGACATTTTTAAAAAGTGATGGTTTTTGTGGGCTCCGCATATGTTGGAGTGAAAAAATTCAATGTACGACCAAATAAATAAATAAAATAATAATTTCTTGATAAGGTTAGCTTTAATTGAACCTATTGAAAATCGCACGCGTACCGCAGTAGAGAATTTTGTATCAAAGATACCGACAAAAAAATTGTAAATAGAAAAAAAAAAGAAATTTACTAAAGATTGTTTTATGGGTCGTTTCGACAAAAATCGCATTTCAAGCAGAACGCGACTTAAAATGCATTACACTCTTGGCTTTTTCTTTATTATAATAAATTTTTTGTCATTTTTTCCATTAGTCTGCCATTTTCGGAACACAAAAATGCGCTGCCATATTCATGCTTAATCTCTTCCCTCGAAGATTTTTTGCTGGGACGTGTCGCTTTTGCGGCATCTATCGCACGTTTTACAGTTTACGTGCTGTGAAATGTTGAAGAAGACGGTAAGAAGAGTATGTACAATTCAATAGCCGAATTCATAATTAAGATCAAAAACTCCATTTTGCACTTTTTATGCACTTTAGTGCTTGGCAAAAGCAGCCTGACACCCTTTAAATCGCTCTCAACCTTATGCTCATTTAACAGTCGTCTCATAAGAAGCTGCACTAATGTAATTTCGTGTGAAAATGTTTTTTAAGTGAACATAAACACTTTGTAAAGACATCTGTTAAACGATTAGAGAAATTAGAAGTCAACAGATATGATATAAGTTTGTAACTTCGTAGCAGGGACAGCAGGTATTCGTTTCACAGAGATGGTCTTTTCAACAAAAAAAACCGAAATTTAAAAAAAAAAACAAAAAGAAATCCTTTAGATAATGAACATTGTCTCAACTATTCTGAAAAGTTCAGAGCATCTAATCAGCAAATAAAAAAATGTACAGGAGTCTTCACTCCTTTACCCCATAAGTGATCATGTTCCTTGTCTAAGACTATATGTGACCTGTTCAATCTGTTAACTAGGCTGCCTTTATGCTTTCTTTACCATACATTGCTTTAAAAGTTTCAAGAGAAACCAAATCGACTGTTCATTACAAATGATCCGCTTTCCGCCGGACGAAATAATTTTCATATAAATTGGACTTAAGTTTCTTTAAAACGATTGACAGCAAGGTAATGAGTCACTCGAAGATTAATGTCACACCATTTTTTTTGAATCTCGTATCATCATTAGTAATTCCGTCAATATTAACCACTCGGCGAGTTTTACCACAATTAGAGACGATAATGTTTTTAGTAGGGTCACCTTTGTGGTAGCGATTTTCATATTTGTCGTGTCTAAAATTTCTGATCCACTCACTATATGATATGCTTACGATTGCATGCTCTTGGCGATTGTCTATAAGCATCTCGTTATATCGGCAACAGATTTTCGCTTCCGTTAATTTGTCACGAGCGAAAAAATGGAAACACAATCAAATAAAGAAAGAATAGTGAAGTCAAGCGCATCAACAACAGATTATGTGCAGCCAATACACGTGTGTGGGTAATCGAGGCGCCGACTTTATTAATCAAATTGAATATAGGATGCTAAGGTCTTCAAAACAATTCATTAATAATAATTTTACAAGTGCTGGTTCAATTCCAAAACGAAAGTATAGAAAACGAACGCTGACATTGAGCGTTGACTGGTAAAATACGGAACGAACGCAAACATATTGTAACGTAAATCCGTCTTTTGCGCATTTTACATTCTTATTTAACGTCTTTTGACTTTTAGGATAGTGTAGATTTTATTCACAATCAGTCACATATATCTACTACATTTTAGTTCTCGTTCTGGTCCTGTCCATTCGAATATTGCAATCCAACTCTCTTGACTCGGCTAGCCTACACTGCATATATATCCTCTTACAGGCAAGTTAAAACGAAAGACAGCGAACGTATAGAGCGGAGGAAGAATAGCAACGAACAGTTTTCAGCTTCTTAAGGACTTTAGGAATTCTTCGAAAACAGAAAAGCGCAGTTATATACGAAGTGGAACAAGCCCAGCTATCGAACAAAGACATGTGGCACCTTATCGCAAAGTGCTCTTTAAAGGGGAAACAATTCAAACGTTTGGACGCTCCTGCTGCTGTCTATACATTACATCAATGGAATCAAGAGGCGCTTTGGCCGTGCAAAAGAGGACACTGTTTGCTATTCGTTAACAAATTTTAAATAACATACACTTTAAGCTAAAAAAAAAAAGAAAAACAAAAATCAAGCGGTGAAAATTAATTCAAATGCACAACAAATAGTTACACAGCAACAGCAACTCAGTCATACGCAGCATCAATATTTAGTTACATGTGCACTCAAATTTTATTTGTGATTAAAGTTTTCCTTCGAAGCGAAAATCTCGTGTTTCAGAATAATTGAGAATAAATTGTTGTTTCTATTATTACTTTAGTGAAAGAAAAATAAACCCACACATCGCTTACATGTGTGCATGCATTCAGTATAGATTTTGTGTAGATTTTTTGATGTTTGTTTCTTAATTTATTGCGTCATTTTACATCTTTTCGGAAGACGATGACTTAGAACTCGTAATACCTAAAACGAAATTGCGGAATTCTTTGAGTTCAAAAAAAAAAACTAAGCGCTAAGTCTCTCCATAATTGGATATCAGATTTCTTCGGTACGTATGTAAAGTTTTCAAAATTCGAAGGCTTCAAATATATCCTCAGTTCTCATTTTTAAGAACTTCAACTGCGAGTATCGGATTGGTCGAAATACGGGATCAACGAGACTGAATGTTAGGTCGTTTTCAAATTGCGTAACAAAGTTCTGGTAGACATCGTTAACGGTCCTTTATAAAGTTTCACGCATTCAGTGCAAGCTTAGGGAAATTGTCACCGAGATACTAATGGCCTCTAGGAACTCTGATTTCAATAGATTGGCTATCGTATTTTGCTACTTGTAGGTAATTTTGCTTGCCACGTAAAAGCAAGCAGATAGATATGTCTTGGGTCTTATTATTGAGCATATCTCTCGTTGGACTTAAGAGGAAAGCCTTCATCAGTTGATTGCAGAGTGCAGAGCGAATAAAATGCATTTCATAAATTAATTGCATATGATTTGGGTTCCAAAAAGGAGGGAACGCATCGTTTGCTTGTAAAAGCACATGCGACACGTTGCGACGTGAAGTTCGAAGCAAATGTTCGAGCCTGCCAAAGATGGTTCCGGGGCTTTTTGTGTTAACGAAAATCGTCGATGTGGGCGATAACGACATTTTCGGGTTCAAGGAACTGACCAAACACCATTCGACTGCTGACGAATACATTAAAGGTCTGCAAATTCAAATGTTTTACTTACAACACGAGGGAATTCTTTCGCTAACCTAATACATTGCATACACAAAAAAACGCATATATGGATAGAATAGCGTAGGCAAAAGTGTTTCGAAAGTAGTTTGCAAAAATTCTTTTTCAAGGCGTTCCTTTGTCTGGTCGTTCACTTAATATTATGAGGTGTTGGGGTATTAACATCAACGACTATCGTCTTTGATGTTAGTTACAGTTATTTATGTAAGAATCCCACTATTGCTCTCGCTGCTCGTTCCTGCTCTAAATGAGTTAAGTAGTAAAAGGAAGCCAAGTTGTGATGTTCTTAAATTAATAGAACAACGAAATAATAAAATAATGACGAGAAAGCGTTTCATAAAACTGTAATAGATATTGTGTATGCATATGTAAAAAGCAAACATAGTTTTTTCCTTTTATATGACTTATGCAAATACATATATATATATATATGTATGTATGTGCATTGCATAAATTATTTCATTTCATATGGTCATAGAAAATTAAATTTTGTTAAAAATTCTTTTTATATTTCTATTATATATTGCTATTGTCTAAATTGATGCGAGAGATAGAAATAGAGAGAGAGAGAGAGAGAGAGCGACCGACAATTGTTATGCTTACCCAAAATGAAGAAATCAATTGTTAAAAGTGGAATCTCGCCAAACGGGAGTAAACCTATCGATTTACATATGAAATCTCAAAATGCTCTCATTAATTAATTGACGGACTATCAGTTTAGGCAATCAATGTCTCGATATCAATCAAATCAAGATGTAAATCAATTCCTCGGCCTTTCTATACTGTAGATAGCATATTTGTCTGCTCTATATGTGCATTTAAATGCAGAGATGGTCTAATGCCCACCTAATAATTTAGATATTGATTGCAAGTTCACAAATATCTGCTGTGCGTTATGTTTACGCTTGAACATATATGCTTGGCATGTTTTATTACGCAACTAATTAATTACATAATTGTATAACAAGAAGAGAATGAAAAAAGAAAAATAATAAAAAAAAAAACAAAACTCATTTTTATTTTCACTTGAATCAATTGAAAATCGGTTGTTGACGCATGGGATTTTCTGCGTGACGCCAAAACGCCTGGCGCCATATAACTTTACCCACAAAAGTCACCCCGTCATAGACGAGAGAAAAAAACAAACACACAACAAAAAAAAAAAAAAAAAAAAGAAAACAAAAACGCATTTATTCATTGGCGTTGCTGCTATGGAAAATGTAGAAAATAAGTTGAAAATAAACCAAAATTTATGTGACATTATCTTCTACCATTATAACCATTGCAAACAAATAAATTCCGTCTATATATATTTGCATCTGTGCATGTATTTGTAAGTATGCATATGAGAATAACAAGTTCAAAAGGGAAGCGGAAGTCGTATAAGCAGACATTTTCAGGGGAAAAAGAGGTTTCATGACAAAACCATAGCAGCAGCAATAGCAACTAAGACAGCACTGGCAAGTTTTGAAAAGTTAACAATTTTTTATTTTTTTTATTTTTTGTTTTCGATGTTTTGTTTTTATTGTTTTGTTTCTCAAAACTTGTCGAGAGAAAATGAAAAGAAATCTGCGAAAGTAAAACGGATTCATTTATTCGTTGTTTTGGAATCATTTATTGTATATGTAAGCACTTGTGTACTTTTCTTGTTTTCTTTTTTTTGCTTTCCATTTTCCTTGTTCATAACCATCCGCTAAGACAATCTTCTATATATGTATATATAGATATATACATATATGTATATATATATCCCTTAAATTGGCGACTAAGTGACTCTAAAGACAAGCGACCAGCCAAACAGGCAGACAAAGAGTTGCAAACAAGCCATAAGCAAAAACAAACAAAAAAAAAAGCCTTAGAAAGAAGACAACTACTGAAAATTCAACAAATGTGTAAACCGCTTATCTATCCATTGAACTGTTTCTGGACAATCCCTTTCTTTTTTTTTCTTCCTATTTACTACAGGGTCTAGATTAGATTTGTCACATGTTTGCAAAGCACATTAATCAAGACATGGATATAAATTATACATATATTCGTAATTAGGAATCGAAGTCGATTTATTTATGGCAGTGTGTCTGTCTTTTAGCTAATTTGAAGGAATCACGATTAACACTTCAACACCAACAGTAGCAGAAAAAAAAAACCAGCTCATCAAAGTTAGATTAAATTAGCAAAAAAAAAAAAAAATCTAACAACTTTTTTTTTGCTCTCTAGACCAAGATCTTGAACACGTGCACGCACACGCGCAGACATTTCTCTTTTGCTGTCTTGCTTATCTTGCCTAACCTAGAGTAACGTAATGTGAAATGTTTTCATACAAACACTAGTACAAACAAAGTATATACAGGTGCCCCTCACTTAACACGGTTAACTCGTACTGTAAGGAAACGAAACTGTGTTATACGATACTTTTTTATTGTTTTATTCCCATTAAAAAATACAATGTGACATAATTCAAGCTTGGATATAACGCAAATCAAAACAATGAACGGTGCAACATATTGTTCCACATACACAAATAAATGTAAAAATGTATCCGCCTGAGGGGCCGAGTAAACAAACGATCTCAACCAACAACTCAACGGTCGTGGGCTCAAATCTCCTGTGCGGTAAAGTCTTCAATACAACCGATTACGTTAGATGCTAGCGCTCTAAGAGTTTAATTTATTTTTACCTATTCTTCAAGCCACACATATCGACAGGATTGTGTACAAAAAACTAGTTTGCCATGTCTTGACGAGCGCGATATTTAATTTAGAATTAACACAGCTTGTCACATACTACTCCCCAATTGATTATACTGCTAAGAAAAAACGAATCCTCTATCTTTTAGGGTCCACTATATTTATTTTAGAATTAACACACTATTAGACATAAAAAATATCTTCATGTGAGACACGTATGGAATAATTTTCAATATTCTGTCTTGTTTAACTTATGTGCAATAACCAGAAAACGTGAAAAAAGTGTATAAACTAAAAATTTGATTATTTATAACTTTATTTGGGCGTGGCCGATTATTTCCATTTTTTTACATGAAAATTGTAGGGTACTCCATAAAGTAAATATAGAAAATTTCAGTCTTTTATCCGTGACAGCTTACGAGTAGTAAAAATTTTTGTCATGCTTAAAATCAATTACGTCATTTTGGCGACGAGGAGAATGCTTACCACATATATGACAGAGAAAGACAGACGGACGGACATGCTTAGTTCGGTGTAGAGTATGAGCATGACCTGAACTTGTCCTTGGGAGCTGCAAACATTTTAACAAAATGATTATACTTCTCATGCTTTATTGTCATACGGCATTATCTTGTATCGAAATCGTACTTTAGAAGTAATACATGAAGCGGAGCACGCGTGTCCTCGCACTTTCTACACGATAGAAAATAATTAGGTTTAACTGTAAGAACTTTGCTGTGAATACTCATCTGCATAATTAATAGCATGAAAATTGAAGGAGATCTGACGAACATTGTATGGAAATTTGTTACACTTTATTTGAAAGAGAAATGACGCAGACAAATTCATTCCGTAATCGATGATAACGCAAGTCAACAGTTTATATAGGGTATTCCATTGCGAACACTGTCAAATTCAATACTCTGAGATGAATTGAACATTTATGACGTGAGTACAAAACTCTAACAAATTCTTAACAAAACGATGTAACGTTTTATTGGGGAAACGGGGATACAATTGTCGTTATATTACTGTGTCTCAGCGAGTTATAACATGAACTGGCCTTCAAAATCCACGCACCACTCTTAGCAACGTCATATATCAATATTAGAAATCAATACGTCACAAATACTTAAGGAATTCCAAAGAAAAGTTTGGATCAAACTTTGTCGACTTTTCCTATTCATTATGCCAGCATTTTTCCAAAAAAAAACATTGAGTGAGTGTGTATAGACAAGTAAGAACCTTGCCCATATTTGTTAAAAGTTTGGTCCTACGCAAGACTTTCGCTTCGCTATCTTCTGTTGCCAATAAACCGAAAAAAAACTTACAAATACATACGCAGTGTCCAGTATAATCAATTGGTATTATTTTTTTTTTTTATATACCAACAATTATTGATCAGCGGCAAGTCGCATTCACGTGCATATGGCCAGTTTATTCATGACCGACTTTTATTTGTCAAAACAGCTTCCAAAGAGTTACTAAAGGGTTTGCTTGAAACTTGGCTTTAATCATAACGTCATAAACAGAAATTTACGAATTGTAAAATCGACTGTAGACAACCCGAAGACAACATCGAAAATTAATTGTTCACATCCTTCACTAAGATAAATAGGGGAAAAAGTTACAGAAACTGATTTTTAAATTAATAGAATCAATCCTTAGAAGGTTCTCTGGAGAAATACATATTTTTCACACGGATCTTTCAAAATGATTTTTGCTAATATTTTGAATATGAAAAAACATGTAAAAACAGTATAGCGGAACGGAGTACACGACTTCGCTTCATACAGTCATTCATCTGAATGACTTTTCAAAAAAGGCCTTTACTAGGTTGAACACAAGAAAACCAGACAGATAGACGGACAAACAGATGGGCGGAAGGACAAACAGACAGGTCTAATTTGCTTGAGAACCACTCTCTGAATCGATCGGTATAATATCTATATCTGCGTCTATCTCAAGTCAAAGGGGTTATGCCCTATATTTCATGTCGGGAGCCCATTATGAAAATCGTTCGGTAACATTTACATAAATGTCTTCGCATCAGCATAACATATCATCTATAACATATCAATATATTATTTAATGCTTTCCAAGCTTATGCAGACTACTTGCAACTAACTGCAAATGGCATTAAAGGCGAACACTTCACAAGCCTCATAAATGTTTAAGAACCATCTCAGCGATAATATATAAATGTATTAAATTTATTTTAAAATACGTAGATGCACAAAAAGTTCTTACTGCAAAAATCTCATATAAGATAAATCATTCATTCATATCATCGCAGCATTCTTCTCAATACACATAATGTTATTATTATGTATGTATGTGCATTTTGAAATATAGAAAATTGCGTTTATTCAGAATATTTTTTTTAGCTATAAGTAGATAAGCGGAGGATATTTAAATTTTGTATATGTGTGTTAGTGATTACAGACTAACACGTACACGTATACTTATTTGTTCGACGAGTTGATTTTAAGTGATCAGAAATAGTTTAACGTCTGCAATATTTTTTTAGATAGCTTCAGTTAAAACCAAAATTAAATATTCGATTACGTTACAGTTATTACATGATTATTACATATATCTGCACGCATCAAGTGTATACAGTATAGCTAAATGTTGAACGATAGCGGATGGATGGGCGCCTAATCGGTAAGATTTACGCAGTCACCAAATGAATTGCACTTGCAGTTCTCCACATCATCCTGGCTTGCTGGCAAGCATTGGAGTAAATTAGATTTCTTGGATAAGCCCGATTTGTGGTTTAAAGCAGGCGTACTACACCGGATTTGTGCAAATCCGAAATTCGATTAGAGCAATGATCCCTTCCTAACAACAATCTAATTCTTATAAACTCACAATTAGCAAAAAGCTTTTCATTTTGGATCTGCCGGAACTAAGGCTGTGCCGAATCTGAAAATGATCAAAGCCATTTATAGCGATAGCGAAAGTAGGTTAGTTCACAATACCATTTTTTATATGCACGTATCGAATGTACACAAAGCATATATAAATTTTGCCTTAGTTCGCTTTTTTTTAACCCTTGTGGTATATATGTCTCTAAAATTAGTTTTTATATATCGATCTAAGCTTGTCTATCGGGTTCTAAGTCTAAAGAGATTCTTACCTTAGTCTAAAAAAAAATTATAATAATAATAATGTCTATCTGTTTGTCCATCTGTACGTCTGTCCACATGTTCGCCTGTCAGGCAGTCCGCCTTGCTTTGTTGTGTTCAAGCCACAAGACGCAATTTGGATTGGGATCGAGAACGAACCCGCCTCCTAATTAATATCTCATTTTAACTGCATTAATGGTGAATCCTGTTACCCTAGAATATTTTTACTTGTTATTAATTTGATTTTATGAATTTCGTATTCAAAACATTCAGAAAAATTAATTCCAAGGAATTCGTGTGAAAAATATGTGTTTTATTTAATGGTGAGCAGTGCTTGACCATAGAATTTTTACGTAGTCTTTGTAATAATTTTATATAAAAAAAAAAAAAAAATTGGTCTGTTACATTGCAAGCCTCACAGATATTCATTAAAGCCATTAAAACTAGCATTTGCCGTACGCTTAATCACAAATAAATATTTTCCCACACAAGTTAATGTACGCACATGGCTATGAATGTGAGTGCATATAATTATGTACAAACACATTAAAAACTTTGTCGGTAAATATGAATACGCATTTCATATATATTCATATATACATACATACATATATGTACATATATGTATGTAAAATTAATAATTTGTCGGTTTATTTTTTCGATAAAAGTAATATCTAATATTTACTCGTATTGATTATTATTTGACCTTTAAAGTAATTTTCGAATGCAAACTTTTGCATATAGGAGCACTCCGCAGTTAACGGGCGCTGTATCTATTCGGTATGAGAATAATTTAATTAAATTTGGTATTTTCTACTGTAAGCAGAAATTATTATTGAAAATATTTGTGCTTTCATTTAGCCATTAATTTGTATTCATTCGAAGTTCTCTTAAATATAATTTCAAGTAATTTTACAAACAATTTTTTTGCTGCACGATTCCTAATATTCCAGGCTATTATTAAGAGATACATTCATATGGTGAAATGCTATCGGCAAAATATATATTCAGAAGCTCATTACGGCAGATATTCGATATATGTTGTTTGTGTAATCTTTAAATATTCAATTAATTATATGGGTATATATTACTTTAATAAGAGAGAAGTATAAAAAATATAATGAAACCTTGTTTATAGTTTGCTAGCACAGCACTTAGTTACCGGTCACAATGTATCCTAAAATCGTAGCTTCGACTGCTCTGCACGTTTCCGAATAGAACAATTAGTTGAAAAAGACTTTAATTGTGGATTCACTCATTGCGTTTGCGCATAATGGATAGAATGATGGTGTCCAGGTATATCGAACATACAGTGGTCGCATCGGCAAAATAAAAAATCTAGTACTCTAGCAAGTCATTCTATGAGTCTTGGAGGGCTGGCTCAAGCGAAGCGGGCATTTTGTTAAAATTTATTCACACACTTTCGATTAACTTGTTCTAGGAGAACTCAATTTATTGCACTACTCTGTGCAACAGCGTTTAGTCAGAAAACTCAACAGAAAGTGTAATTTTCTTACTGAATATTGGCTGAGTGTCTGAGTACTTTCCAGTTTTGAAGGTAAATCTATCACTCTGAAGTTTTGAGTTCTCTACTTAGTACAAGATAAAGACGAAGAAATTAACTGACGAAATTAAAGCATTACTCCTCACTGTAGCTACGACCAAAGTAAACTCTATCGTACGTGAGGGTATCGGCTACCGCTACGTTAGACTGGTATGCTGGCATTTCTTAGATTCAATTGGAATTCTCGGATAAACCCGATTTGTGATTTAAAGGACGCGCAATTTATTTGCTAGCAAGACGATTGGATTTTTGAAAAGCTAAAGCATTCTAGAGCAGTTGAAAAGCATTAGATCCATAATAATAGTATTCTTGATAGATATTAGGCGGCATATATATCCATATATTTTGCCAGGCAGTGCATACAATTCGCCCTCTTATTTGTAGCGTTTAGTAATAGTTAATGGGAAAAAATGTCCACATATCATTTTGTAATTTTTTCCCGAGTCTTCGTATGTAAATTGAAATTTCACTTACTCGCTTTCATAAATTTTGTAATCAAACTGAAGTTTGCCTTCAGTTGCCTTGTGAAAGTTGTTATGTAATTTGGAACACATGCACGTAATTTCAAGTAAAAGTTTTTGAATCTTCCAGTACGCAACTGAAAGGTATATTTCTGTTCACACTTACAGGTTGAACGAAAGATGCATATGCAGAACACCACTGTAAGAAGATTTGAACTGGAGCTTCTATGCGAGAAGCTGTCGGTTAATGCCTGAATTACAAACTGAAAAATCTATTTTAAAAAATGAAGAAATGAAGACTTCTTGTGTTCTAATAGTCGCTTCTGTCTTTATAACTTCTTAAAAGTAGGACGCAAGCTGCATGAACGCTGCATACTGGTAACGAATGCCCACATCGTAACACTATCTGCAAATAGTATGATTGTTTCGGACAAGTTGTTACATAGGGCTTCCTAATCCAATTGTAATCTCAACACCATTGAACATCATTCCTTTTTGTGGATATCTGATGAAAAATGTAAAATTATTACTTTCTCCACTTTCTTATGCGAAGCACGACGAATCAAAGCAATACCCGCAATGCATTGTCAATCTTCAATTCGGAAGCGTCTTGGGAAAGTGCGTGACGAACGTTTAACTGATTTTGATCGAGTGTGACACCGAATAGAATGAATTATTCAAGAACCGGCTAATTGTCGATAAGGCTTTATTTGAATTGTGCTGCTGAATGGCACGTCTGAAAATGTCGTGTACAACAAAATGTTATTGAAAAAATTTGCCGGTACTGCCCTTTGGAATGAAAATGCAATCATGTATATTAATTATATAATAAATCGGGGAAAATTCATCAATAACTACACGGGATGTATGGACATATTCAACGTTGACCGTGATCAATGACAAAACTCCTAAGAAGGAAATTGTTGATAAAGTGAATTTTTCACTTGTATAAACAAAATTATAAACAGTGACGACATATTTTGCTCGAAAAAAATACAACCGAATTTATTGAGAGACTTTGACGTGCTGTCGAAGACACAGCTAATCAATTTAATTTTATAGCAGAGGCAAACG
The DNA here is from genome assembly GCA_001077435.1 of Glossina morsitans morsitans. Lineage (NCBI taxonomy): Eukaryota > Metazoa > Arthropoda > Insecta > Diptera > Glossinidae > Glossina > Glossina morsitans. The sequence goes on along the minus strand of CCAG010000237.1, from coordinate 29,053 downwards.
CTTTCAATAATCGCACAAACACTTGCTATGCTATTTGCGCTTAATATGAAAACTATTTTCAAAGACTCTTTTCAAATCTTTTCCAACTTCTGAGCCTGTAGTTGGGAAGATGAGTTCCTAAATTAGTTGTAGTACTGGAAATGGCTGCATGGCTGTACCTTCTAATAACTTGTATGGCAGTGTGCGTGCAGCTCATCTTACAAGATACGAATCACAGAATCATAGAATGATTGTAAAAATTTGTAAATTTTGACCGAAACTGACTACTGACTGGCATTAGATGGCATTAGATAAAGGTTAATAAAAACATGGATACTGAATAATAATCGCGGTAATTATAATAATAGTAATAATAATGCTAATAAGTTCAAATTTAAATAATTTCCGTTATTCGACCCAGTTTGCGTGTTATTTTTGTAATAGCAATTGTAAAAAAGTTTCTAAATATTAGAGTATTAGTGAAAGTTGGGTAAAAATTTGCGCAAAGTAATGTACGCCCTAATAACACTGGTTCGCAAACTTATGCTTCTTCAACGCGTGTAATCAATAAATTGAATGTACCTATGAGTTTTATCGGCAGTGCAGTGTTACAGAAAAAATGCATTATTTACCCGCACTGTTAAATGGAAATTGCACTTAATACAAATATTCATATGTGGTATGGTATGTGTATGATATGTAAAAGGTAAGTAAATAGAAGTATATGTACATATATATGCAATGCTATCAAGTTGAAATATTTCAATAATTTTTAAAATTTTCTATATTTTATTTTGCATGCTACTGTCAAATTAAATTATATGTAAGGTATTTTCTTAAAAGTTTTCCTAAAGCTTTTCTCGTATCTTTTCTTTGAATGCATTCGTTTGCCTTTCGTCTTCATTTCAAGAGTTTTCGTTGCGTTGCAAATAAATTGCATATGTAGACAAAAGTGAAATGTTATTACAATAACTATCCCACTGTCATCTTCACTACACCACAATGTAATAATGTTTCAATTACTTTAACAATAGCAGCACAATCTCTCAAAAGAGTTTTTTCTATTTTCTCTCCTTTACATCGTCTTCGAATGCCAACATATGGTACACAAAGGTACGCATATGTGAAAGCATGAAAACAAACAAATATTTTATATTAAGAGTAATCTCGATTCGATTTGATAAGAATTTCGGATGTTCATCTTATCAACAAACATTTATTTATTTATATATAACCGATATATGAGAGAAAATTTTCGCACTTTCTCTTGAAATTATTTATCATAAATCGCTCCGTTCAAGTTCAGTCAAAAATGTTTTATGACCTTCACGACCTTCAACTTTATCGGGACTATTTTTTAAACTTTTGATATATTTTTTTTTTAATTAAAAGCGATTGCCATTCTTTTCGCAATACTAGTTGTAGATGAGATCCTACAAAAATAGTCAATACTCTCCATGTTTCTAAACAGCTCTTGTTCTTGTTCATTTAAAAAAAAAAAAAAAAAAAAGAACAAGCACTAAACAGTACGTTTGGTTATATTAGCTTTACCTCTTAAATAGGTTCATCATTGATTCAATTAAATGCCTCTCCTTGAAGTTTAATTACAAAAAAAAAATACCACCTAAAGAAGATAAAATGCCTTATGGCTGATGGAGAAACGTACCTAAATGGATTATACACATTAACAATATCAGTGAATAAGTTAAACGAATGCGAGAGTTTTTAACTTCTCAAGGACAAACGCATATATCTATTTTTGTTTCGTTCACCACAAGTTTGCGCAAATGTATACAGCATTCAGAACGACTAGAGATAGACTCATCTTTTATTATACCGATCGATTCAGAAACACATTTTGAAACGATTTAAACTTGTCTGTCCGTCTGTGCGTTTTGTTCTCTTCTATTCATCCTGCAGGCCATCATTTTTGAGATGTTTTATTGAAATTTGACAGGCTGATGTGTTTCGACCCAAGTTATATTGTAAAAGGTCGTTATATGAATAAGTGCATTAAGCCAAGTGCTATATGGCATTTAATGCTAGACCCTGGCCGATTGTAATGTTTTCACGTTCTACGTAAGTTGTTCAATATTAATTCATGCCAGGCTCTCTGATTGAAATCACAGGTTCAGTAACGTGAAATAATTTCGAAATGCTAATGGTTTCAAATTGAAGGAGTTGATGTGGCACTCAAGAGGCTTACATTCTTCGATTAGATACATAGATTGCCAAACTTTAGATCTTCTCCTTTGCACTTTATTTCCGAATGAAGCGTTTAATACTTAACCCCTAATAATTGAATAAATTAATTTTTACCTCAAAGAAAAGATGCAACGTAACCTTGCTCAGCCCCCTCCCCCATCAAGAATATGAAAAAATATTGTTAACGAAACGAAGAATTGCATCCAAATCTTTAACTTAACGGCCAGTTATTCAGCTCTTTCACTTTTTTAACACATATATGCTTCATTTTACTCCTTTTTAAAATATTCCAAATATTTTAAAAAATTGTAAATGAAAATTAGTTTTATTAGAAAATAGATGAGAAAATTCTATTCGCCTTGAGATGACATTTTAAATACGCAGCCTCTTAAGCAAATGTATAAAAAATCGTTATAAATTCATTGGCATCACTTAGTTGATCACAAATATTTTTGCATTCAGTTTTTAGATTTTTCGAAATTTTGCATCGAATCTAATATATGGCTGAGAGCTGGGAGCTTCCGGACATTTGTTCGTTTTCCTTTTAAACCTAACGAATGCGCAGAATTAAGACGGAGATAATTTTAAGCTTGATTTGCGGAAATCATGTTTGACTATAAAGCAAAAAAATGGGCCAAAAAAAAGCTGAGACGCTGTATTCATTCATTTCGGAACAGGGCATGTCTATAACTTGAAGAAACATCCATCAGTAATTTATTATTGTTATTATTGTTATTATTATTATAAATAATTATTGTAATTAATTTAGCCAGAGAAACAAAATTGTAAGACTAAGAACTCAAACCACTAGCATCTAAAGCTGTCGGCATTCGAGATTTAAACACACAACCGTTGAGTGGGTAAACGAGATCATAAAAATTTAAAACCATATCGTCCTAGACTTTGAAATTAGCTTTTCTTTTGGTTTTCTTTTGGTTTTCTTGTTTATTGTGGGTTATATCACGTAATGTTTGTGGGTCAGTCGATATTCTCACTTATCAAAATTTACGATGGAAAGATGCAGTTGTTCGTAAGGTTCGTAAGGTTCGCTTGCAACATTTGTTTTATTGAAAATCTCCTTCAAGTATGATAAACTTATACCCGTTAGGAGGTAGCTACCGAAGTTTTTGGTACTTGCTTAATGCAGGACCTCAAAGTGAATATATGCGTAATATGCGTAAAATAACTTCAGTGCATATAAAAAGTTCTACCATAGATTTCATAGTTAATATGTAATACGAATATTACCTAGAACTATGTAAAAGAGTAAAATTAAATATTTATTCTGTTCGGCCAACGTCCACAATGCACAATTTTTATGCATTAATTCGAGATGTTGAGAGAGATATCTCTCTCAAAGGTTTTTCCCAAAGCAAATATATAAATTTTTTAGTTGATAATTATTCTTTTATTTGAAATTATTTTATTTTATTTATTTTGATTTCCAAATTTATTCAATGCATTGTAATTTCCAGCAGCTCTATAATTGTTTTAGTTGTTTATAGACCTTAATTAGTTTAATTTAATATTCTAATTAAATATTGGAGAGAGAGAGTTTTGTTTTTTTTTTTCTTTTAGCTCAACTATTTGCATACGTGCAAAAATATGCATATTCGTGCTACCGCTAAATAGGGCTGTTAGTAATTAAAATTTGAATACCACCTAATTTTGATGTAATAATAAATGCATATAGATATAAATGAAAGTGAACTCTTGCAATTTGGGGGAATTGGACGCCAGATTAACTCACTTAAATGTATTTTAATGAATAATAGAACCACGTTTGCCTTGAACGGAGTTTGAGACATCAATTACTTTAATTAGTTAATATTACATATATATATATATATATATATATATAAGAATGTTAATTATGGGCGCTTCTGATGTCCGGGTCAGAATTAGTTCGCGCAACGTTCCCATAAATATTGATTCTAGTAAATTTTGTTAATATCGATTTTTTTTTTGTTTCTTTTTGTTTTCATTATTATTATGAGCAGCTCGCATCTATCTTCAATTTTCGTTTGCAGTCATCAATCAAGATTCCCTAACTATATATAATGTTTTAGTATTCTCCCTCTCAATTGCTATTGAGAATAAAGTTTTTAATCAATTGATAGAGACAGAGAGACAATCTTTGGATATTCAAGGATCCATGTACTCCATGCAGAGTCTCTAAAGTCTTCACCTTCAAGCTGGTGGTACCGTATATTTCAACTTTGTTTGAAATTATTTTCATCACTAGGAGCCAGATCTAATTTTGCTGTAAAAAAAATTCTGATTTTCATCAAAAAAAAAAAACATTTTTTTTTTAACTTTTGCCAGATATGCTTACTAGAGAATAGGCAGAGTCACTGAATCGTTATACCCAATTATTAGCTCAACTGTTTTCCCATCTCTTGTTCATGCTTTCAAAAACACGGAAAAAAAAAAAAACATGCCTGGCATGCATAATTCTATTTCATACCCAATCGACAAAATTAAGCAGATACTGAATAAAATATTGAGATCAAATAAATTCTTCTTACGATCTATCAATATTTCCATATCTAGTATTATTTATGATAATTATATTATTGGATTAGGGTTCGCATTGCGAACACATATGCTCGATGAGAGTCCCACCTTGTTTTTGGGCATATATTTTTATAGCTTCATAGCCGTACATTGCAAACCGTAGATCACCTTTAGACACTAATGCGATTAATTGCAAGCAATTTCGCGCAATCAATAATGAAAAAGGATTCTTTAAAAATACGAAACGAAAGGAGGGGAATTTTCAAAATACAAAATTTCTATTGATAACATGCATGTTGTTGCAGATTTTTAATTAATATTTCATATAAAATACTTATTAGAGCTATCCACAATTTCGATGGGGGGATTCCGTTCCAGTCGTTCCGTAATAGATTCGATAAATAGTCAAGAACCAATCAAAGAGGAATATAATCGAGCACTTGCATCCAATGAGATTTCACTTGTTCATACTTTATTTACTATTCTACTTATAATGCCCATGCACACGAGAGACTCTTTGAAGTGAAGATACATTCTTGATAAGTGCTCAAGTGGGACCTTAACGCATAATCGTTTGTCTGTTGTTTGAATTACCTTCAGATGATTAAAAATACAATTACATACATATACTATAATCTACACCACTGGTGACACAAGAATATGTTAAATTTGTTGTGCGAATGTATGTAACACCTAGAAGGACTTAAGCGAGATCTACTTTTGATTATATCAATCGATTCAGAATCATTTTTTGAATCGATTCAAGTTTGTCCGTCCATCTGTCCGCCTATAGTTCTGTCCGTTTGGTTTTCTTGCAGCCGCAACTTCTGAGATATTTTGATGAAATTTGGTTCTCGAATGTGCTTTGGTCCAAGGACGAAGGATATACAAAATGGTTCGGTTCGAAGCACTTTTCCGACCATTCCTCACATAAAATCTCATTTTTAAAAATCGTTATACAAACTGTAATGTGGTGTAGGGTATTTGGCGGTCATTTGTGGCCCACCATAGTGTTTTTTCTAGTTTCTCGTAATTTATGTTCCATGAAATTCATATATCGATTTAAATTTTGTTATGCGCTTGGATTTCCCAATGACCTCAAATGGAGCACTAAAATGCTTACGTTTATGGTTTACGCCAATTAACAACAACTAAGAAAAATGATCAGGGAGTGTGAACGAATTTCTAAACCTCGCCGCCGCATATGGACAAATAAAAATTTAAAAATACTTGACAGCAAATACAAATGTCAAACAAAACTATTTTTATAAATCAATTTTCTAGATGGCCGTGGCTTTGCATTATGCGTTTGTAACGAATTTCAGTTAAATATCAGATATGGATTACAACTTATACGTTCTTGTTGATTAGGAGCAGATTGATAGACTTACTTTTACTCTAACGATTTAGATGGTTTTAGATAACTTTTGTAAATCAGTTTTTTGTTTTTTCATTATTTGCTTTCGATTATAAATTATCGACTTTTTGCTTGCTTTGCGCGTAATTGTGACAGGGTCATTATATTATCATGATCGTATTAGTTCACCAAGAGACATCAGACAAATGGACATGACAAAATCGAAATGGGCTCTTAAATTTTACGACAGGAAAAAAAAGAAAAGAAGGAGCACTTCATTGCATCGCTGATGCTTATTACAAATAAACAGACGAAAGGAATTTATTGCATCCTCTTCATTTCGCTGTAGAAGTCACATGTATAGAAAAAAAAAAAAAAAAAAAAAAAAAAACTGCCCGCATTACAAAGTGAATTGGTGTAACTTTAGAATGTTTTTGAACCTTTGTTATATTATCTAATCTAACATATCCAAACGGTCGCCATCAGGCATAGATAATTTTTTTTTATTTTTGCAGAAAATTGATTTTTACTGGCAGTTCGTTCCATGTGACATTGTCTTAGTTGTTTGTAGCTTGTTTATATGTAAGGATGTACGGATGGATGTTTGCAAGGAAACAAAACTATATGACAAATAATAAATAAAGTTTTGCAAACAATGCGAAGGCAACTCAAGAATTATGTATTGTTTTTGATTTTCGTTATATATTGTTGTTGTTCCGTTTATGTTCTTCATTTTTTATTTTTCTATTTTTCATTCATGCTTTTTTCGTTTATTTCACTTCTTCGATTATCTTAGGTTATGTGTTTCTTCTGTGCACAACATTGAAATGCTGTACACTGATCTGGATGCGATTCAGTGAAACGTAACTTGCAGACAATTGGAATAAGTATGGCGAGGGGCGAGACGAAGCGAATGTGTTGAGCACTAACGAACTGCAGCAGAATGCACACATATACGTATATATAGCATATATATTCAGTTTGTAATGGAATAATTTCACTTACCGGAAGTACAAAGCAAAACGATTGCTGAATAAGCGATTAATCCTGAAGGGCACAAGGACATTGTGTTTGTGTGTATTTTGTTGTGATGTATGCGTGTGTGTATGTTTGCGTTTATGTACAAGTGTGTGAAAATAGATATGTTACTATATATTCACTGATAACATACACAAACACATAAACAACACACAAATAATGCAACTGCACACAATAGCACGAAACGTAGTTATGCCGTAACGTCGTATGTTGGCTGATTGATTGAGCGACCGGTCGACTAACTGTCTAGATGCCTGGCTAGTTGTTTGGTCAACTTTGCCTGACTGAATATCTGTATTATTATTAGTTGCAGCAGTAGCTGTATCGATGATACACTTTGGCATTTGTAAATTTAAAACAAAAGTACCTTCAGGCGGAACATAAAAGCCGGCTTTTATATTTTCACTTCAATTTATATATCTTTCTCTCGCTTCATTTTTTCTTTTCTCCTTCTCTTTTTTACTATCAATGCAATACACACGGACGCATATACACACGCGCAAGCACGCTCGCATAGTTAACGAGTGTCCGTGTATATACACATATACATAAATATATATATAGTGTTAGTACTGGTGGGTTACATTACTTTTGTTTGGTCGGTTTGGTCCGTTTGCTCGGTTGTTGAAAATACGTTCTTAGAATGAACGTTAGTTAGTTGGGCGCTGGTATTAATGTTTAGCTGCAGCAAAATATTTATATATGTGCATGTAGTTATTATAACATTTTCCACATTTCGTTATTTACGCACACATATACATATACATACGTATGCACGCTCTCCCGCGGATATAAGCGTATGGAAGTATTTTTTAATTTTTGGCAATTTTCGGGCAAAATTTCTCTCCCATGCTTTACAGGTTCAACGGAAGAGTAAAGAATCTTTTGTCGTTACGCTTTCCATGAGTATGTAAAATTCGCAACTATTGTTATAAGTACATGAAAAGAGCGTTATACGTAGCAGACATACACGCACACATTATATTATCATATACGGCACAATCAATTGGTAATAATAGGCGCACATGCAACCATCCTAGCCTAGTTGCACACTTACACAAATATTTACAAAATTTGTATTAACAAATGACTTAACAAGTTGAACGAATGCAAGCTCTTTGGCAACAATAATAATAACGTTTACGGATTGTTTTCACAGCAAAAAAAAAAAAAAATTGATCAAAAAAAAAAAAATGAAATAGAAAACAAAAACAAAATTTACACCATTTCATTCGCTGAGAAGGGAGTCAAAAATTTTGGATATTGTGTGCTGTGCTTATTTACGCATAAACTTTACTGTTTATTTTGGTTATTTTTCTTCTTTTTTTTTTTTTGTCGTTTTCCTTTCTCCTTTTGTTGTTGTGTTTGCTTATAAAATGATTTCCTTTATAGGTTTAATTGCGAAATTTTGCATTTAAATTTTAATTTCCGGCTTAATGAAAAACTTTACAGGTAAACTTAAGCCCGCGAACTAATAAGCGGTGCGTAGTTTCTTGTTTTTCTTTTTTTTCTTTCTTTTGTTGACATTAAATACAATATACTTTAACTTATTTCTACTAAATGTTTTTATTATTTTTGTTTACTTTTTGTTTTATTTATTTACTTAGTATATATATATATATATATATATATATATAAATATGAATATATATATATATATATATATATATGTAAATTGATATATATATATAGATATATATATATAGATATATATATATATAAATTTATTTTTGGGATATTATTTGTATTAAATAAAAAAAAAAAATAAAATACTTTTCACGTTTATAAAGTTTTGCGTTCTATTAATTTATTAACTTCCGTTTCGTCTGTTTATCTGTAAATATCACGTTCAACTGAATTGCCATTACCTTCGTTGCTTAAGGATATGCTTCGGCCCATTTACTGTGGAACAATTTTGCCTCGTTTCACAGCTGCTTGCTTACGTCTGTGATTATGTTCGGCATGCCTTTCGTCTCTGGATATCGTTCCCAATATACACAATAGTCGACAATGGCAGCGACAGTAAAGAGAGTTATGAATGAATAGCATGATAGAGAGAAACATTGAAAAAGAGAGAGAGGGCAACACTAAGTAAAAGAGAATTAAAAAAACAAAAAAAAAATAGGGACCAAATGAAATTCCTTTATTTTATCCCTTACAGGTACAAATATTTTAAAGGCGCAAAAAATTCCGCATGAATTCTAAGCGGCTTATGAGGGGAATGTTGCGTAAGCCCAAGAACTCAAAAAGCACAATCAATGCAAATCAAATCAATAAATCTGTCGCATTCCTTGCAACTGATTGCTAAACTGACAGTCAGCGTTTACAGGCCTTCCACGCCGCTGCAGAAGAGTTAGCTATTAACTTATCGCAAATTAATTCTTATAATAGGAGATTTCCTCCTAACCAAAATAAGGAGTACCCTCTAGTCTAGTCTCCAGGTTTTGATATTCCGTTGTTTGGATATATGAGAGCAGTTTAGGCTTATTTTGTGTTAGCATATAGCGAAATTTTCGAAAGTTGTCAAGCAAATGAAATTGTTTGACTGGGTCTTCTGCTCGACTACGACAAGCGGCATGTTTTTCACAAAAAAAAAAAAACACGATTTTTACCACCAATAACAATTCTCGCAAGAAGTCTATGGTAAGACAGTGAAGAGGAATAAAATATGATGTCTAATGGCTTTGTCGCGGTCAGTACTTCACGTGGAAGCAACAAAAGTTGTCATGCAGATTATTGCAGTCTAAGCCTTCTTTCTGACAGCTCGTCATAAAGATGCTCGAATCATGACGAGTCACTCAACAGTTCCCCTGCTATTTTAGATAACGAGAATTCGCCCAGAATACACTGCCATTTTCTTGTTCGCTTCAATTCGGATAATTTTGTACTCCGTCTCGAACAAAAAGACATACACAGTCTGTATATATTTTTGATCCACGCAAGATTTTAATATGAACTAACAATATTTCTTGGTCCGTATATGGGATACTCTCAACGAACGAAGATAGAAGACTTAAACGAGGTGTGTTGGCCGATATCGTAAATTTTGATGGAGGAGGCATGTAAAATTTCCACTGTCACACATAAGCAAGCTTTCGTTGACTGGAAATCTATCATTTGCGACTTGATAATGAAAATACATAAATACATCTAGAATTTGGTACAAAATCTGTGCACCAGCCATGTCCATATTTAAGAAAATATTTCGTCATTTTCATGTATTGATTTGGAAGTGGAAGTTTTCAATGTAATTATTTTACTGAGAGTGAATGCAATTACCTTACTTACAATAACATTTCTTGAGAGGGCTTTGTTGGCACATATATGGGCCAATGTAACGGAGGAGGTTAAAGTTATAGTTCATCTCATAATTACCCCCTATTTTGAGTGCATTGGGAAAAAGAGAATTAAATTCTTTTGCAATCTCAGCCGTAAGTTTTGTGCCAAACCATTACTATGACAGATACTGAGCAGTAGTCGGCTATAATTGCAAAATATTCTTTAACTAAATCCAGTTGAATGAATGTCTATTAAGCATATGTGTGCCATACGGTTAAGCTTCGAATTTTATCTCCTGACAGTAACTGAACGTATCTGTAATGGATTTTAGATTTCTTCGCACTAAATTCGAAATTTGGAAATTAAAGTTTGAAATTCTTACCCAATAAATTTCGAATCGAAATAAGTAACAATTGGGAATTGAGCAAAAACATTAATCAAACAATCAAAACAGTTCGCATAGATCTGCTTACTCGTTATAAATAAGAAAGAACGCATTGTTTGCGTTCAAATGAATTTTCGATTACAACCAATCGAACAACAGATTTGATTAAGATGACAATTGATTCAAGTTTTTTTTTTTTTCATTTTAATTTAGCAACTGAATGGTATATTTTTGGTATACATTTGTTGGCAAGTGTAAGTTACAGGCCTGCATGCATATTATGTCCACTTTCAAACTGCACCGATGACTATACACTAAGAATATACGAATTTCAGTTTCCGATTTTAATATTTATGACCGCAAGCTAGCCGTAAATAGACAATAGACGGACATCTTACAATTTTATCGCGTTCAAGAAAATCTATGTGTGTGCTTTATAGCGTCACTGACGCGCATTTCTGTGTGTTTTCTACGCACTTGAATGTCTTCCACAAGTCCATCCGTCATTTACGAGAATATCATATCATCTGTTCCAGGCAATTGTTTTTGAAAATATTATGACCGAATAGGACCGATCATTAAATATAGTGCCCGATTTTGCCTAATTTTCATGATACAATACTTCTAGAAGTTCTTTTATGAAGTCATGCTCAAAAAATAGACTTGTATGGTTCAAACTACATACCGTTAATTTCAAGGTCAAATTATTATTATGGATTAATTTTCGCCGTGAACTTTCTGAAAAAGAACTACTTTTCGTTACATCGGATGTGGCACTAAGAATTTGCTCATTTAATCTAAATTTTTCATATCAGCTTAGAACGCTGATACATTAGGACTTAGCGTGTTCGCCAAGAAATTTTAAAAATTTGCCGTTTTTTTTTCGTATATTACATTCTTCCAGATGAGTAGTCATTACCTTTGAACGCGATTTAAGTCCATTTTATATTTTGTTGGGATATCTACGAAGATATTGCTGTATATAAAGTGCTCGTTTCACGTTTTTATTCCTTACACAACTTGCGATATAAGGGTATATTAGGTTTGTGCGGATGAATGCAACTAAAACGATCGATCGAGATCTATCTTAGGTCCTTCTGGGTGTTGTATACATCTGCACGAACTTAATTTATCCGGTATCACTAGTGGTGTAGACTATAACTCGATTTTTTGCAGGCACTAAGGCTCGTCTCAAAGCAATCTTGTGTTAGATTTCGCAAGATGTGGTCAAAGGTTGATTTAAGCTTTCTACAAGCGTCACCACAGTGCAAAAGTAATATTATATTTCTTTATTATTTTTCCTTTAAAAGTTGAGTCCTTTCAAAGACGAGATCAACATTATATTGATTGACTGACTTTCTAGTTAGATTTGAGTGAAGAGAATTTATTGGGGGTGAGCACTGACTGAATCAAACAAGAACGTCTCGGCTTGTGTGGAATAATCTGTACTTTTTTTTTCTAGATTTTCCAGATTGATATAAACCGAATCAATTGAATCAAAGCGTAATAGGAAATTTTAAATTCCTTCGATGCGTAAGATTCGTTAAGAGAATTTATGTCTCATGATGAGTAATCTAAACGTGTCAATGAAGCTTGAATAAAACACGTTCGTAATAGGATAAATCAACCTTTGCTCTTGCAAAGCCGCTCTACTCTAACTGCAAGTACATGCTGTGTAAAATGTTTACGGAATTACTATAGAAAAACAAATGATTTATTTATTAAAATTTAGTTTGCCCTTTTCCACAGTAGACGCGTTTGCAATGCAACTTGTGAGCTAGTACTTACACACAGTGAAATCCTTTGAAATATTACTAGTTAGCTAGTACTCACCCGGTGTCCTCGATACCTTTTTCATAAAACTGAAATTTCTACATTTCTGCTTTGAGAGAAAGATCAGTTATAGCAGATCAGTATTGTGGCTACTCGATCATATTAGTTGAACTTAACTGGATAAAAAAAAAACTTTGCGTTAAATGATTTGTAAAATTGAGATTTTTCTCATTTCAGTTTCAATGTATCAATCAAAAAATCAAAATATCGGTAACAATTCGTGGGGATATATATGTTCAGTTTAGTCAATCTCTAAAGATTCGAACATTTATACGATAATATGCAAGCATCAAGTCCCAACCTTTCATATTTTTATGTTTCGCTCTGCCGGAAGGTTTATCGTTCAACACGTCATTATAGTAGTGTTACGAAAATCAGACATTTGATAAAATGATTCCGGATGATAACTATGTAATTTTCTAGGAAACGAAATCGTAAAGCTAAGTACAGATTTATGATGCTTTATTTGTGGACGTGATGAGGTAAAGAAGCCTTATGCAGCTGGCGATTGCCGAAAAGCATGGCAATAATTCGCGGAAAAAGAAATTAACACGAAAACGATACAATGAAGTCAGGTATTGATAGCTCTCTCTTCCTTGTAAAATAAGTCCCTTTAGGTAATTGATTTGTAAACATATCTTTTACATAAAATCTAGGAGCTTTTTTTCGGAAAAATAGTCAGTTCATTTATAGTCAGGCATTTTACGTAACAGTATGTAATCATTTGTAAAAGAGATATCACGACGACAGTTCTTATCTCTATATGTATTAAATGATAAACTTCACATGCAGTCTTACGCATGAATATGAATACACTCTGATCTGTTTTAATGTAAATTCAAGAATCTGAAATCGAGTTGCTTTGAGTATATATAATATATTGCTAAGATCTATAATACGGACTCTAATAAATAATTCCCTTTATTTATTCTTAAGATTAAAAATTTATTCATCTCTTATGTTACTATTACTGTTAGAATTGTTTCTCTTTTTAATATAAGAGTTTGCGCATTGCTCCGTCATCTTATCAACGAATAATATTTCTTTATTTACACGTGCTTTTACTGATAAACATATGAGGGCTGTCCTCCTATACTTTAGTAAATACGTTTTTGTTGTTATCAATCACCAAACAATAGATTAGGTGGAATGCTTTCTTTTTATTTCTGATGAAACAAAGCAGGAAAAAAAAGGATTAGTATATGATTTATAGCATAGTTCACCGACAAGTAAATACATATATACGCATATGTGTTTGGTTTCGTAAAACAACAAGCTTAGGCTCCTTTAAGAGTAACTTATGTAACTTAAATAATAAAGTGAAGACTTACTTACGGAGACGAAATTACATTTGGAGTACTTAACGCTCATACTCAATTATGTTCGTCTATCCGTCCGTCAAATAAACTAATCGTATAAAATGCAAATATTAGCCTTTGTCTTTATCGTTCGCGGAACAAGTTTATTTTTATTATCCCGATAGATAAGAAATGTTTTTCTCTTCAGAGTTACCGTAACAGATCCGCATGTCTTCATAAGTCGTAAAAAATTGCAATAAGCTTTACTTTAAACTTTCCCTTTTTTGTTTTTTTGTTCTAAAGTTCAAAATCAAGATATCGCATACTCTAGTCCACAGCTTATTGTCAGCAGCAGTTACCTTTAAAATGATGTACAGGAGTAGCACTTCGTCCCCAAAATTGCTGTTTTATTGACTAGAAGGGGCACATTTTGAATGTTGCCCAACAATACGTTAACCGCATAATGATGATGATAAATGAATATTGGATATTGAAATATTGCAGATGAAAAGAGATTTGAAATAAATTTTGTGAGGATAGGAATTTAACTTACATTTCGGAAAAGTTTTCCAGTACAATCGCTTTTTTTGCTGACTAATCGAACCACTATATATATATATTTACTTACACCGTATTTACTTCTAGCACAACTTTTCTGTCTTCGCTATACGGCACGCCATCTTTGCATATAATTTGCGTCTTTGCTAAAATAATTGATAAGTGAGCGGCATGAAAAAATGAATAAATGTAAACACAATTGGAAAATTTAATTAACTAATTATAATAATGATAATAATAATAATAATAATAATAATAATAATAATAATAATAATAACACTAATAAAAACAAAACAAATAAGAACAATACGGTAGGGCAGGGTGGACCGTTGGGTATCCCACACAATTTCGTCTAATACAATTAGTCATAATGTTGTATATTTTTCTTGTTATAAATCTTCAATATAAGGCCAAATTGTTAAAGTGGTCCGATTAAAGCCACTTTCAACACAATTCCTTCTTGAGTCAAAAAATGTGGTCATATAAAATTTTCATAAAATATCCCAAAAACTGGAAGCTGTAGGTTGAACAAAAATTACCTGGACAGACAGACAGACAGACAAGTTTGGATCAAATCAACAAATGCTTCTAAATAGGCGGGTTTAGCACATGTTCTTCTGTAGGTTCTACACATCTCAACAAACTTAATATGCCCCGTACCACCAGTAGTGTAAGGTGTAATAATAATGATCACAATCATAATAATGACGATAATAGTAACAATAATATTTACCGTGAACTTTACGTATATAGGTGAAGAACATATATACATATATATATATAATATACAAACAATTTTATAAAGCATCTTAGAGAAATAGGCACATTCCAGATTTTTGATATGTCTTAAAAGATTTATCAGAAAAATCTATTTTGGGATTATAAATAATTTCGTATCTCATGTGTATGCTGTATAGTGCATTGGAAGGCTTTAGTGACGTTGCAACGAAATATCAAAAATCTGGAGCAGCCTTATATCCATGAAGTTTTTTGTCCATTGCATTCCTTCTATACCGGGACACATTATTAACTTAATTTTTCGATTACATTCTAAGACTTGGTTTTTCTTATAATAATATCGTGGATTCTCCCCATATTACATTGCGGTGCTTCATGGCTTAGTGAAGACACAAAATTGTGATTTTTAGCAAAAAAGGTAAACTGTCTTAAATTCGGTGATATTTTCGATTTAAGTTCTCGTCGGAAATATAGTTTGTTCAATTTTTATTATAACTATTATCGATAGGTAGAATATGTTAATTTTATTAGTCGAAGTAAAACTTCCTTGGATATATGGATCCGATGGATTGATATATAATAAAATTTAGATTTAAGTTTATTTGTCTATCTGTCCAGCAGCCTTTTAAGACGCAGTCTTTTTGCTTAATAAAAAGTATACAGTGCCGGTTCTTACGAAAACATATGCGAACACAGAGAGAGAAGCAATACCAAAAGAGTCGAGTTTGTCTACGAGAAATCAGTTAAATATATTTACAGATTAGAACATTGTAATTGCACAGTGTCTTGCAGTGATAATCGATTAAAGTAAAGACTATGTTTGGGAGGGTTCACACACATTATAGTAAGTATCCCGCTAACTATTTTTGGCAAATGCAATATAATTCCCTTCATGGATACAAAAATTTTTATGAAATGGCTTTTCTCCAATAATGGAGATACACGTCTCGACGGAAGAACGATTCATTTTCTATGAAGTCCAGGTCGTTTGTTTTGATGTATCTGAAAGAATATATATGTTCATCAATCCGATCCATATACATACATACTAGCCTGTATATCTGGAAAGGATAGAGATTGCATTCGCCCCCCTACCCATTATCGGGCTAATGGATTGTTTTCTTGGATCGGTTTGGATCGGATTGGACTGGTATTGCGCATACTGAACCTTTTACCTCCAATTCCTGATTGAAATGCAACAACTACAACAGAACACTACTCAGCCGATCCGACCAAATCGAGAAATAATATCTTTCTGCGAATAGAAAATTAAGGCGTTGTTCGAAAACATAAATTTCTTAAGTAACTTGAATAACATTTCCGAGTAGAAGATGTTATAATTATCAGAGCACTAAATAATGTAATAATAAATAGCTTTTCTGCTAACCTCCCTACATGGATCCATATATAACTTGCTTGTTTAACTTGAATTTGCTAAAAATCATGACTAGAAAAACTCTTAGGTTAATTGGAAAGAAATAAATTAATTTTTATTTTCTTACGAAAACCGTAAAAATTTAATGGCCCACATGTGCTCAATTTGATTAATAAATAAATTCTCAGTCTATTATGTGTACGTGTGCATGCCAGCAGAGAATAAATAGAAAGCAAAAAAAAAAACAAAAACAAACAAACAAAAAGCAAAAAAAAAAAATTAAACAAAAAAAGAAGATTAAAATATAACCGACACAAGCACAACAATAATCAAATAACACGTGCTATAAATTTACTATATGCGAGAATGAATTATTTTATAATACCAGCACAAATGATTGCAACTTAGTGGTAATCGTGGTATTACTAGTTGTTATTGCATTCTCCTGTTGTTGTGGTTGTTGTTATTGTGTGTGCGTGCATGTGCTGTTGACGTTGTTGAGGTGAATGTTGGCCCTAGAAGGAGGCCAGCAAAATAAATCTCATTAACCATTTCTCATTCTATTTGCGTTCGCAATGTGTATATGTGTAAAATATCATAATATATTCAAAGGATCGAAACTATTTAAAAAACAAATAAAATGATAATAAAATCATATTCGACTTAGACTGAAACGTTTTATTTCTCCATATTTGCTAGATTGCTAGGTATTTCTTGACGACCTACAGCATATTACCTATAACGTATTCTAGCATGGTATAGAAACTCATGATATCTGTCATATAGTTATGCAACATATCAGCACATGGCGGCACTGCTCGAAAACTAATACACAGCTGCATAGAATAGGAACTAAGCTATTCAAAGAATCACTCATACAAATGTCGAAAGGTAACGAACACACTTAAGGCAAGTAGTAAAATAATTTCCAAATATATTATAAAATAATAATTGCGCAAAGAAAAAAGTTCGTGGCAATTTTCGATTTGACTTTTCTGGTGTTTTAGGCGTAACTTTGTGCAACATTAATCTTACTAAACTATTGTAGAGGGAGTGTGAACGGTAAGAGCTCGTAGATAATGAAAAAGTAGAATGGATTTTGCTCTCTGCTGTCCATTAACCAATGGGATTCAAGTATGCATTGGAGGTAAAGCGTCCAGATTTGATCAGTGGGGAAGCCGGCGTCTTCCATCACGACAAGGACGATTCAAATGTATCTTTAATGGCCCGAGAAAACTTGCCTGGAAAATTCTCATACATCCACCATACAGCTCATAGCTTAGTAGGACCGACCACCATTTACACAAGCATCTTATTAGTGTAAAGCCCCCTTCGAAAGAGATCTGTTTTTACTTCACAAATCCAAGAGGTTCTACAGTTATCACATGATGGGAAGCGTTTTTCAATATGGCACATATTTGTTATAAGTTGAGTTCATTTAAAATTTAAGAAAAATTTGTTTCAATTTTAGTGAAAAGATGTCACGAACTTTCTCTTCAATATATATTTTTACACAAAGCTAAAGCCAAATAATCTTTGGCGTTTCATTTACCTCACTCCAAAGCTTTATTTAGTGAGACTAAGGAGAAGCACCTAAGGATCAGGTGTTTGCTCTAAACAAAGCCTTAAAGTTATAGCAGCCGTAGGTCTTTATTGGGGCCTTGAATGCGTTTATACTCGCTTTCAAAAGAATCCATAACGAGACTCGTTGCATGGTAAGATGCTTTCCTTGAGTTTTACGCACTGGTACTAGTTATCCCCAGCCAGCAATAAAGTGGGTTTTTATAAGCCTTAAATAGGTCCAGGTCCGCACCAAATGCGGTAAGCCGTAGATTTCTTGCTTGCTTTGAAGCACGTTGCTGCTGTACCGTGATTACAACAGATAATGCATGCGTTCCGATACGCTTAACAATCCGGGTAATGATTGCTGCTAATATAATAGTGGTCGCCAATGAGAAACGATAAGAAAAGATTTAATTACTACACTTTCAGAAAAAATATCTCACTCAACACAATCACATCTTTAAACTTGCGTTACTGGCATTTTTTGCAGAAAGTTTTCACCGACTTTTATATGCCTTTAATAAATTTTATTTCTTTTAAATATTGCATACTTTGAGGAGAACTGCGAGCAATTCTCCTAAAAGCATGCTCTCTTAATATTTCACACGAAAAACTAAAACACAATTAAAGCGGCATTCGTAATATTGTTGCCTACACAAATGTCGCCTACATTTGAGTCTATTGTAAATAGAATTGCTTTAGATGCTGCAGCTATCTCTAAAAATTTTTTATATTTCTGAAAATGTTAAAGTTATTTATTATGTGTGACGCTACGAACGGACTTATGATCTTGTTATCATTGAATTTTAGGAAATTTACATTCAAGAGAAAGCGATACGGACGGACAAAAAAGATTTTTTGATTTGAAAATAAAAACAAAAAATAAAAGACATTTACGTGTATATGATTGTAGTATGGAGTCGTTCTCTTGTATTTTAAGGTGTTTCAAGCCGAACAACAAAATGTGTATGGACTTCTATTTCTTATTAAATGGAAAAAAGGAAAAGGAAAAAAAGAAGTTTAATTTCATTATATTTACTGTCTTTGTATTTTCTTTTGTTATTATCTTTTATTTAAGTAACAATTGTTTCGTATATGTGTTTGTGCGGTATTGATTGCATTAATTGTTCTCTTATTTTCTTAAGGTAAAGAAAAAAACAATTATTATTATGTATGTTTATTAAGACATAATACTTATTTATCCATTTGTTTTTCTTCGCTAGTCAACATGTTTAACTTGTCAGTCTGTCAACATAGTATAGCAAATGTTTACCTTTGCTATTGTGTCGTTATATTATTCATAAGACATTTTAACATATTTGTCGCTTTTAACCAGCAATTCGTTAAATCTATAATACACATGTAGACACATAAACCGAAGTGAATGCACACGCATATGTATACACAAATGCACACAGACAATTTATAGATTTTAAAAGCTTTTTCACAATTCTGGTAACATTCTGGTGTGTTTATGTACACAACACGTCAGTAAATATGTTTTATATTGGGTTTTCAGAAAAATTCCTATACAGTCTTATAAGTGACACATCAGTCATTACGTCCTGGGACTAAAACACGGATGTCATCCCTATCAAAAGTAAATTCATATTAATTTTAAAAAGTTTCAAAACTCAAATGCCATTTAACAAAATTTCTTGTCATTTAGATCATTTCCTGGTGGACTCTTGATATTTTCAAAGCAATGGGAAAATTCGAACTCCCTGTGTTGATTTAACGTGTCATGCTGATGAAAGAAAAACACTGTTTGAACTCAGCATTGGCCTGAAAATTATTAACGTAACTCTTTTCCCGTCGAAAGCAATAATTTGTTGGTGGTGTTACTGATACTACTACTGATGCTCAATGCCGTGAACGTCAAAAAGAGATTTACTTACTTAGGGGCTTAAAAAGAACTGTATGTTCATTATTTTGTCGGCAAAATTGGGCCTAAGAAACCACGCAAATGTCGATCACAAAACTAAATGGATCGAAATTACTGCCAGACCCTCTTGGCTCTAAGGCAATTCCATCATGTCAATTTGTCGAAGAGATACTGGTTGAGAACATTAAAATAGAGATCTGAAAATTATCGCATATCCACTTGAGGCAGAAAACTCTAACTTGGTGTTTACTATACACTTATGATTGGTGGTCACAAGTCACGTTTGCGAAGTCTGACGTGATGAGCACTGAGCACTCCATATGATTAGCCGAGAAGGTACGAATTGTAGCTACCAAATTTGCGTTCGCGCGTTCAATGCGGTAAAGTTTACTTTGATCGTTTTTGTAATGAGTAATCAGTCGGTAAAGACGTAACGCATGCAGATTGTGCACCTCACCACTAGGCTACGATCGCTCCTTATCTTTTTCCTCACTTTTTTCTGGCCGTTGCCGTATTAGACGATTAGAGGACATCGCCTGAGCGATCGATCATATAATTACAAAAAAAAATAATATCACAACACAATGTACGTACAAAAGAGATACTGGTCTAAAACTCGATGTAAGTAGGTTTTCTACAGCCAGTTAAAACCTAAATTTAGAAGCGGACAGAGTTGCTGAATTGATCTATTCAGCTATAAGAAAATATTTTATAATTCCAATGCACTGAATAGATGTACTATGTATCAAAGGGACGCCGTCAGTCAAACACGTAACTAAATGGGTTCAATCTTCATCACTTTTTTGTTAGCGACCAAAGAGAGATCAATTGTTGCGAAACCAATTTCGCATCTCCGTTCAGAACATATTTTCGTAACTGAGCATATTCAAGTTGACCTAAGACTCATATTATGTTAGATGGACCAGGTGTAACAATAGGTAATGAAAAATCTAGATTATTTCTTGTACAGTCATTTGAAATTTTCATTCACATTGTATATTCTCGGTAAATGAAGAATTCCTAGGTCCAAGGCCAAGGGCCGCCATTAAATAGCGTGCATCACTCTGTCAACTTTTCGAAATAGTGCGTTATATGGGAGATGGTCAAAAACGTGATTCAATCTGAACCATCTTCAAAAGCGTTCGCCCTTGAGCCAGATCCTGTCAGCGTAAAAAATTTTATCAAAATATCTGATAAATTGCGATCTGTAGTTGGAACACAAAAAGGGGCGGACGGACGGACAGACAAATAGTAAAAACCTAAATCGATTCAGAAAGTGATTTTGGACCAATTGGTTTAATAAAAGCTCGGTCCATCTCAAATTCGACTGGACACTGCCTACATCCCCACAAACGTTATAACTGGTATAACGGTTTAAGAACAAATGCTGAGAGGTTTAATTTGAAAATTACTTATAACATTTAAAAAGTTGTAGTAATCTCGAAGAAAGCCAAAATTGTTATTAAACCAATTAGAAAAGAATTGAATGCATAAGAAGGCATAAAAATTAAATGGCAAATGCATTTGATCGTTGTATTCACACGTCCGCAATGAATAGAATTATCACTACTAAGTGCGAGTGTATTCAGGATTCTTTCGAAATTTGAGTTTTAAATTATTAACTGCTGGGATCTGCCGTCTGTGGCAGAAAATGAATTAACGTTGTGTTATGTATGCCGTCGATGCACGCTATGATTTTTCCGACAACCTAATTGATTGTACGGTCGTACAAATGTTTTAACAAAAACTGAAAAGCATATGGCATTAAATACTTCCTTCAGTTCAATGTGTCACTTGACTTCACAAACATGAACATGTACATATTTGATTATGAGTCTACACGCATACACGTATAGTTGTAGTATGTCTGCATATATGTATGCATATGTGGTATTTTTCATATGAGTAAATTTGATAAACGCGTCGGTTAAGTGATTTTACTTTAAATAATTTAAATAAATTGTTTTTCTCTTATTCTCCACATTTCATAAATTTTTTTATTTTTTTTTATTTTTACGAAAATAAATTATGCAAAAACGTTAAAATATCACTTCATCAATATCAATTTCCGTAATTGTTGTTGTATGAATATAAACGTATGTACGTGTATTAATGGCCGCATTACCACGTGGTTATTGCATTATAATGACATATAAATCAGTTATAAAATTTATGTATTTGATCACATATATGTCCACAATGCATTACGTTCGTATGTATCAACTTTTGCTGAAGTATTTTAACATCATTAACATATGGGCTCTGATGTAAATAAAAAAAAAAAAAAAAAAAAAAAAAAAAGAGAAAACTATATATAAAGCGTTTAATATAAATGTGCAAATGTTCGCATTTGTACGCAAATATATAAATAAATATGAATACACATTTCATGAATATTAATATAATAAATGCTTTTAATAATAATAAAAAAAAAAAATAAAAAAACATATGACTGCTATGAAATAATAATTATTATATATATACAAAAATAAGCAGAGAGCCAAACGTGCGGTAATGAAGGCATAATGATAATGCAGTGAAATGAATTTGTTAAAATTATCTTTATGATATACATGCATACATACACATACATATATATATACATACATACATACAAACATACATACATACACATTATTGTATATAAATAGTTAATTTGTTGTTCTTAAATATTAAAAATAAATATTAAAAATTATTAATATTAATGTAAGCCAACGAGAAGCTTACTTATCAAGCAACTGCGTAAGTGTATCTCAATTTTATTAAGTCCTTGAATTAATTTTCAACATTCGTTCCTTTCTTTTTTTTTTTTTTTTCTATAAAAATATTCCATATTCGCGTATTAACTCCTCATACCACCTGAGTCAAGATGTAGGCAGCAGTTTAAGCGTTTCAAAAATTCCGATCTTAAAGTTAAGAGTCAAAAGCAGCCAAGCTAGTAAATGAAAATTTAAAGTGGAGAAATTGCAATAAAATATTGTATGAAAATCTATTTTAAACGAAATCGTCAAGTAATTAATGAATAGATACTTTAAAGTTTAACATTCAATTCAAAAGTATTTCAAAGTGACGGGCATGATATAGATGAGACAGAAAAAAGAAATGACGTAAAATTGAAGCCGCAATCGACTGAGTCCAGTAACGTCATCCGTGTACTGCGCCAATAAGACGACTCTCGGTTATTCACGGTTCCCTCTCCAAGGTACTTTCTTGTAATCCTCAAAGTCCACTTATTGCAGAATATTCGAATCATCTGATACGTATAGAAGAGCGGGTTGCATGAAAAGAGTAATTATTACGTACGAGCCGTAAGTTGAATTTTCGGAATACACACACAGGCAGATAGATGATATTTGTCGGCCCGCTAATAGTCGACACCGAGAAAATACTGAATGAAGTCGTAACTATTTTTTTGTATCAGATTGTGATAGATAAAGGATAACGGATCTTTACCGATAATATACGGAATGCGTACAGAATTGTTCTCTAAGAGCTTTTTTTTCTTTGCGTTTTAGAAAAAAGGTTCACTGCTACGTTTAGCAAGAGCTAGGACTAGGGAACTCGTTTGCCATTAGTACGATTGTATACGATCTGATCCTCGATATAGCGATCGTGCAACTTTTATACGCAATTAATGCTGCGGTTAACATATTTTGGTCAACCCCCCATAATACAAGTCTCTCGATATAAACTGTATCAAAAGGTATACAATCACACTATAATAATTACTTCTAAACATTATTATAAACATTGTTATAAGCATTATTGACACTAGTCAAGAATGGAAATTATGGGGTTTTTGAAACTTGCTTCGTGTCTTGACAAAAAAGTGAAATTTAAATACACTATAATATTGGCTGAGTGGGGTCAAATTTTTCCACGTTTGTCCAGGCACTGCACTATTGACCTCACAATACATGTGTAAATTTTTATACGTTTATCTGCAAGAGTTTGTGAGTAATATTTTTATTTCTTTTTGCTTTGGAACATACAATTGTTATCGGTTTACGTGATACAGTAGGGTGTCTTCCGATCAATTTTGCTCATTTTCAATAGCAGCCCGCGTGCAAGAATTTTCAATGTTTCTGCCAAGTTTGAAGGCGATAGCTTCAACGGCCAGAAGAATATTTACTACAAATATTGGACGGATGGACAGACGAACATCATTAAATCGATTAGTATACTTTCTGACGTCTCTGAAGTTTCCGTTGAAGTGTTGCAAACGTTCTGGCCAAATAAATATAGCGCTCATCCTTCGCCGGTGGGTATATAAGACACTATTTGCAACAATTATTTGAATACTTAAACAATGAACGCTTCTTGTAGAAGGCAATTGCTTACGAAACTAAATTTTATAAGGAAATCGCTTGGAACGAAGCGGTTTAAAATGAAATTAATTTGCTTTCTTATATAAAAATAAAAACTTGTATAAGTCAGACGTAATTACTCACCGCCCTTAATCTATAGATTTATTATGAAGTATACCGTGTAAGATTTGTGCAATACATTACACACACAACAGTCTTTTAAAAAATACAAATTATTGAAAACTTTTGATAGCCAATTCTATCGTAGACGTATTAGCCTTTACTTTATTTTAATGATAAAAATCAAAAATCTTGATACATATGAAATACTTTTAGTTAATCTCTTAATATAGTCTATTGTTATATATCATAATACTTTATATGCAATGGATGGATGCCATCATCAACCACATTATCAACTAACAGTAAAGATACTCTGATTTAATGGCCACAAGTAAATAGACAGGAAAAATAAAGAGCAAATGCAACAGCATCATGTCGTAGTAGGTAAACGATGAGTTCAAGAAAATAACAAGAGAACAAAAAAAAAAAAAAAAAAAAGCTGGAAATTTTTGTACTTTTCCACAATACGCACAAGGTAACCAACCAAGTTCAAAAGTTACAAATGCGTTACGAAAAGTTACAAATACATAAGGGTAAGCATTGTTATTACGTGTATGCGTATATGTAATGTACACTAAATATGTTAAGTAAGTGAGCATATGTGTGCTCTGTGTATATATAAAATAAAAGACAACATAAAACCACATTTACGGTTTCCGGTTCTACGAACTTGAAACTTTCGCAGCCACACACAATATTAAATCTAATGTTAAGAAAATTAGGTGGATGCTTCGGAAATGACTTATACACATCTGTTGAAAATGAAGTTGATCCGAAAAGGAAAATTGAAATATTTGTGCAAAAATAAAGAATTTAAAAACATGCATTATATATAAATAAATATCACGAAGGAAGGAAAATGAGAATAAAAGTTGACATTGTCTGCACAATTTCGCTTAATATGTACATACATAAAATTATATCGTATTTTCACTTAAAGGCAGACAAATTGAGCAAAATTAATGTTTCTTCATCAATTTTGATCATAAAGCGCTAAAAGCTAACCTTTGTTACTCATTCAACATCAAAGGCTCATTTTTCATGAAAATCTTCATAAAAAGTCAACTACAATAAGTAGACCATAGATTATGTAAAGGAACGCTTATATACAAGCTGATTCACGAACTTCCTTCCTCCAATGCAAACCTTTCAATCTAGAAATCCTATCACTCAGCAACTTTTTGCAAGAAATGCGAAAATATGCTAATTCTTCCCATATAACGACTTTTCAAACTGAAGCATTCTAAGAGCGGTGGTTGGAAAAATTCTCCCATTCAATTTAATTTCAATGGTGTCTGGCTTTGCGCTAAAAGAGGTCAACATCTCAAATTGCGCACACATTGCGATCTGCATGTTGGACACAAGCATATTGGATCGAGATCAGAGATCGACGGACAGTGAGCAAGAAAATAGCTTTGAAACCATTTAAGCTGATAATTTTCTAAATTCGATCTTGCTTTCCTGAATTGATCTTCAAAAGCTGTTCTAGAGATCCACCTAAAGGCAATATGTTCTATACCACACGTAGGGTAGGATATCTAATGATCGGTCTCGTCCGAACTATGTTTTATTTTATTTACGTCCTAGTAATGAAACTGTTAATCATGCGCTGATCGATAAATTCGACGAAATTCTTTAATATGCCATGCCAAAGTACAGCACATTTAATCTTACGGTATCGCTAGATAGAACTGAATATTGAACAAAAGAAAAACAATTCCGATATTTGGTCACAATATGAATAAATATTGAGAAATTGAGCTATTTTCATAGAGAAGGATGGGCGATGAAAAGTGACTCAAATACGACAATAATGGACGAAAAAGGTTGTAGCCGAGATTGAATGAAATTGCACAAGCGGTGGCAAGGCCTTGATTGATTGCACTCTCCATTATCAATAGCTAATCCTGTCAACAATTGACCCGGCAAAAACAGAGAGAACTTGACGGGAAAGTTTCAATGCATTCACCATACAGCCCAGCATTTACTCTGTCCGATTAGCGTTTGTTTCGCCCTCTGCACATCTCTCTTAACAGTACTAAGACAACTTCAAAAACATAGCGAGAATAGTGAGAATTACTTTGTTCAGTTTATCATTTGGAAATCGCGGAAGAATTGAATCTGTTCAGATCCATCCTTTAGCTGATTACGTTCTTTCCCCAAATCTTCACGTTCTTGCCATTCGCGATCAAATTTGCAATTTTTGAACTTTACACAAACACATTCAAATATATCGTATATTTTAGTTTTCATTTAATTCACACTGCTCTGTGTGTTCAATGCGTACGAATCTTGTCGGAACTCTGCTCCCGTATTAGGCTTAAATGCAATAATAATTATGCTGGTTTCATTTACTACTACTACTACTACTACTATCGTAAAACACAAAACTTAAAGTTTATTACGCAATAGTTTCTCTTGATAAGTGTAATAAAAATTAAAGTTTTTTTTTTTGCTTTTTTTCTTTGTGTGCGTGACATCCATCATTTCTATAAAATAGTTTTTGCAAAACAAAAAACAAACAAAATGAGAAACAAACATCGGCAAATAATGCTCAATCATAACTGCGATGATGAAGACCTTGTCAGCAATTGCGTTTTATTCCTCAATAAGTATTACTTTCACATATTTTTATAAATAAATGTGCAAAAAATTGCATTTCCTTTGTTTCGCTTACGGTCGTAAACTTTTCAATAATCTATGCTATGCCATTGATGTAAAGACTAGGATGACATGTCGACGATAGAAAAGTATACTGCTTTTACATCAATTCGTTCTCGTTATTTTTAACTTTTCAAAGTAGTAGGGTTGTAGTCGCCTAAAGGGCAATTTCATCAAAGCGAGTCATCAAAGCGAGCAATCGTATACGCATTGGAAGTGCTTCTGATGATAAGCCCAATAAATTCATGACTATAATAGTTTTCAATTTTTTGCTTTCTTCGAACTTGCTTCAAATCCCGACTGGGCTCTTGTCTTGCACGTCTTTACATTTGATTTCTCGATTGCAATCGAGATTCCGTGTCTTGCATTTTATCCCAATTATAAGGCACGTGCACTCGACTTGGAATTTCGCGCTGAAGAAGCGTACTTTATAGGGCCCATGATGAGTAATTCTCAAATGTGTTTAAGTGCAGAAATTAGTTTCTCTTCGTCGTCTTTTACTCGAAAGAACCAAGCGTTTCTGTTGTTCAAAGCAACGTCAATTGCTGTCCGCTTCTGCTTTGGACAATGAAAGCGTTTTTTGAATTGGCGTCGAGCTCATCCTTTGATGTGCTCAAGAAATGGAAGCATGTGAACGAACTGTTTTCGCTCGATCGAACGGCATGGTAATCGGTAGGTATAATATCTGATAAATGCGAAGGATACGTTCAGATGTCCATTTTTTGCGAGTTGTTCGACCAGTTGCGTCACATATATTCATGCCAGCCAGCTTTGGCAAGCCAGTCATCAAGTTTTATTGCATAGAGCATTTGTTTCGTTCTCACTTCTTGCCTAATCGCTACAATTGCCGTTAATATTCCACTATTGATAGATTTCACAAACACCCAGTATATTACGCATAATGGAGGAGTTCAGCTTCGCAAACAGATGTCGGGCTACTATGTGCATGCGACCTTTGGTGATTGCAACAACAATTCGTCATTCTTCAACACATGCAAAAGAAAAAGAAAAAACTCATTCTTTAATATCGTAACCCTAGCACCCATCAAAAATGAAAAGCACTGCTTAATTATTCTATGCTACAATTGTCACGAGAGTCAGTTCCAACGTTTTTGCATCAACCGTATCATCTTTAATTGTTTAGAACCTTTTGTCTGCCTCCCTTAAGCTTTGAGTGTGCAATGGTTTTTTTCCTCTTAACTTTAAAATTGCATTTTTTGAATCGCCTAAATCACACCTCCCATATAGACATATAAGGTAAGCAAAGTTAAGATCGTAAAGATCTTTTGATGTTTGATACGTTTAAGCAGTAAATAATGAAAGTAACGTTTAAGGCCAAATAAGCATAGCTTTTATAATTGACAAGAAAATATATCGACAATTGGCCAAAGAAGTGAATCTAAAATGTCACATTTTATATATATATATATATATATATATATATATATATGTAGGATGGAGGCAATAAAAGAAATGAATTGAAAAACCTGATGCGAAAATAACGAACGATTGATCAATTACTGTATTTCCATTCATTGTGATGGTGAGTATAAAGACGTGCCTTTACTGAGAACGAATACAGCACAGATCCTTAAACGATTATCTACCACTTCTATGTTCGACAGCAAGTACATTTTCAATAAAGCATTATTATAGAAATTATTATCGGACCATGTATAATTTATATTAGTTTTTCACTTTATTTATTCTTTCCTTCAACGCATATTTATTTCTCGCAAATAGAAGAAATTCCTGAAGAAAAGATTCTTACCGCACGCATTCGTTTCTTTTCTCGTCACATTCCTATTTGTGGCTTTTAAACCCTTCAAAATGACATTCTTCTTAGTTTGTTTTTGCACACGTCTGCACATAAGATAATCCTTTCATTAAACCGCAATCATTTAACTCACCCATCGGCAAAATGACGAAAAAGAAAAGCAAAAAAAAAAAAA
>CCAG010000236.1:0-77727 GCA_001077435.1 Glossina morsitans morsitans | reverse complement strand
AGACGAAAAAGAAAAGCAAAAAAAAAAAGAGGAAAAGAAAATGTAAGAGACGATGGACGATGGATGATCATGATGAAGGAGTAGGAAAAAACTTGCAATTTATTTTTCTTTGTTTGACCGGCAAACAGTGCCTTAAATAAATAAACAAATAAATCGATATTGCTTGCAAAATATTCCATTACTTATTTCACCGAGATGCTATTATTGCTATTGTTGCCGCTGTCGATGTCTCTTGCCGCTTTTCTCCTCAATTGACTTTGAAATATTTACTTAAACATTTGATAAGGCTGCACGAAAAATAAACGCAAAAACAAAGAAAAAATAATAAATGAGAAAATAAACAATATTTGCTTTAATTGAATTTAGAATATTTTTATAGCTCTTCAATATACGCATTTCGATATATTATAGTGCTTGGATATGTATAATGTATTTCACATTTAAAGACCGAAGCTCGATATTGAGAAAGACTTTTAATGAAATAATTTCGATTTCATCCTTCTCGTCTAAGCCCAATGTATGGGACGTATGGAACGTTTCAATTGAACGTTGATTGAACGTTAACCGAACATGTTTGTTCTTTTTAGGAGAAGGTTTCGATTTCGCAATCGTGGTTTAAACGAGAGACAGACGTACACAGATAATTACGTTTTAATCCATTCTATCATTTGTATCTGGGATATTTTCGAATAACACCGACTTGATTTATTCCCTATTTGTGCTATACAAACCCAACTTAATCGATCAATTCTTAATTTATATTTGCAGGTATAGATGCAAAGCAAGGACTCTGGCACGCACGTGTAATTAGAAGCAAAGTACAAACGAGAGAAAGATAAAGGAATAGTTCATTATTTTACTGTTGCTATCACCGTTGTCTTTACCGGGTTACCATCTTCCAATAGATTATAATACCAATCAAGTTCTCCGATACGATCTCCGATTCTAATGAATACAAAAATATATTGAAATTTGATTCGACGCCAAGTTAAGGCGGATTACGATTTCATTGTCGATGCAAACAATTAATGGTAATTAAGAAGCCTACGAATTCCATAAGGCAACTATTTATGGTCGCCCTTTTCTTTTGCTTTTTTTAAAAATTTATTTAAATTTGCATTAAATCCGTATACTTTGTGACTTAAGTAAAACACTTAACTAAGACTTCAGATACCAAAACTTCGATCGTCATCTACGTTAGACCAATACACAAAAAGTTGCCATCTATGTATTGTTAAGCATAAGCTTGTCCCTTACTCGAGCGGTTTGCACCAACCTTTCAGGCGGCCTTACGAAATACTTGCATTAAGGTGCAGTTGAGTTTTAGATTGAGGTCTAAATTTACTATGAATTTTAACTTGCCGATCTTTGTTTATTGAAGGGGAAGTGTCGAATAAACGAAGACTGACTGCTTATAATTTTCCAACTTGATCTGAAATCATCAATTGGGATCTCGAAAATTTAAAACTTTACCGCGTTACACTCAATTCTAAATATATATCAAAACTAAATCTCACAATTCGATTGCCTTCGGTAATTTTAATTCCCCTCTGCCATATTCACTGCGATGTTTATAAAAAAAAAAACTTTACTATACGTATGCGCATGTATGTTTATTTTCGTTTTATAGCTTTTCGCCTCTCTCTCAAGCTTCTTCGTTGGTCATATGCATCGATCAAAAATACTTTTATATCAATTTTGTAGATCAAGTTCAGAACAGGACATTATACTCTACTCCAAACTACTCAAATAATCTCGCGAAAAAATCGAAAAATTGAAATATGTTTTCTTACTGCATATATTGTAACCCAAATCGTCGTTTAAAAGTTCAGGCATTGACACGTTTATTATTAATGAAAACTGCTCGAAAAGGTTTTTTGCACTTGCTTTCTTTAAATTTTGTTGAAAACTTTCGGATGCTTAATGTCAGGTAGATAGATATTGCTCATGCATTAGAATGTGTATATATAGCATATAACATAATGTCAAGATGCTTCCTTATAGCAATCTGTATGAAATTGTGCAAACATTTGCACGAACCAACTATATTAAAATTGGTCGAAAGAGGTCAACCCAAGTGAATTGCAGGCAGGCGAACAAGCAAGCAAACAAGTCAATTGACGCCAAATGCAATTGATGTACTCATACGGCAAGATGATGATTCCATGTATACATATATATATATATATATATGTGTGTGTGGTATGTATGTATCCATGTATGTGCAGGGCATTGTCATACAGAATCCTGTCTACCACACGCATCACCTCTTGCATCTCCATCGTCGTCATCTTCATCATCACCACTTCATATACATATTGTGTTCACACGTTGCAATGTAAACCTCTACTACTGCACTTCCTTAATGAACAGATCATCGTGGGTGAGATTATACAGGTTTGATTAAAGGAAATTGTACAGACAACAGGAAAAGCAATGGATTTACATTAAGCACATTTTGCTTTTATCTGTCTATAAAGAAAAAGTTTTCAAAGTTTAAAAATTTAAAAAAAAAAAAACAAATGTAATACAATAAAAATATAAAAACAGAAATCTAGTATAACTGTAAAAATAGAACAGACAGACAGACAATTACCAAATGCAACTGTTGAGTCACATTCAACCATTAAAGGAAAGACTAAAAGGTAAAAAAAAAAAAAGCAAAAAAATCGCAAAAAAAAGGAACAGAAACTAAGTTCAAATACATGTTGGGGGGGGAAAAAGCAGAAAAATTCAGTTTAAACAATTAACACTCACTTGTGGAGTCAGTTAGGAAACATTCATTTTTACTTTAGGTGCTTTTAACCGAAAGAATAGTGGAAAAAATCCACCACCTAGTTAAATACTTAAGTCCCTCTCAACCATTATGAAAAAAGCGTGAAAGGAAAAAATTCTCGCATACTTATCTCATGTATGCTGTGGTTAGTTTTTTGGTCATTTATTTGAAAATATCTCGTACGTACATCCTGAACGGCGGCATTGCAACACATCAAATTCCTATTCCACACTTAATCACAACTACCTCACGCCAAAGATTGCTGAAACAAATGCTGTTAACAATAAAATGAAAATGACATTGTTACTACACGCACACACATTCAAGTGCATCTGTAAATTCACTGGGAATTCACTGGGGAAAAAAAGGAGAAAATTTGATTTGCTTGTTTCCTTTTGCATCCACCATCAAATGTAAGTGTACTACTGTACATGAAACTCAATAAAATATGTGCGCATCGGAGAACTCAGAAGATGTATACTTTTGTTCGGCAGTAAATTGTGGGTGGATTTAGGCGCAATTCTCTCTTCTTCCATTCGCCTAACGACTGAAGCTCTTAACAGCAAGCTGTTCAGGAGCAAAAATGATATTCTTAGTCATTGTCCATCGACTAAGATTAAAAATTGAATTCGCTCAACCTGAACACATGCTCATATTGAAAGAAGAATGAAAGCTTATCTCTCTGAAAATAAAGAAATTTTAACCGCCAGTTTATTTTGGTACACACTGTATGTTGGAGTTAAGTTTCATACGTTTTGTTTTACTTATCTCTTTGATGATAACCTTTTGTCGAGCATGAAAGATATTTCTCGAAATAAGAGCAACTGAACGCTCGAGGCAATCCAGAAAGCCACAACATACCACAACGTTTAACGTAAACAAAGAAAAGGTGATCACTCGGATTGCTTCTTGTCGATGAAATAAAACAAAAGTTGTTCCTCGCGTATGATAGACGAACACAGTATCATTCTCTTGCCCTCGTCACTATTAATTGTTGAATCACTTAGTTATGTCTTTTCATATACTATGAACGATTAATTTTCAATCTCCAGATCGATTGCAACAATGACTGCTTATACCTTTCGTTATGGCTAGCGTCAATTAGTTCCATAAGAATTCAGTTTAACGAACGAGACCGATGAGGATAGAAAGGATGGACTTGAAGACCATAACATACGCAGCATACACATGCATACACTTTAGTACCTATAGATTTACGTGGAAATCTCCTAATTGTTTATCCAACTTAAACGGGGTAAGTGGAAAACTATTCGTAAAAGTTAAAAAAAAATGAAAAGAAACTGTTCTTCTGTTCGTTTATCTCAAGTCTCAAGAACACCTTTCAAACACATATCCGATTTAATCTGAAAGATCAATTTCGAGAATAATGACAATCTATTCATAGCACACACCACTAGCTTGTGTACGATATTTGACTAGAAAATAGAGTGACGACGATTCATTCGATACCTCGTACATCATCATCATATAAATTCAATTTTAAATATTTAAAATCATATTTTTTTTTGTATAAATTGCTAAATTTTATATTTACATTTACATTTGTTTTTATTTTTGCTTTGTTTTCTTCCAAAAATTTATGATAATTTACATATCTTTTTGTAGATAGGATGAAAAGAAATTTCAATATTTTTTTAAAACTCTTTGCATTTGACATGTCAGGAAACTGGCACGTCAGCTATCAATTAAAATTGAAATATAATTTTTGAGTATTTCTTATAATTTAATTTCCGTAAGAAAGACAATAGCAAGAAAAACAAAAAAAAAAAAAAACATTAACTTGAGGCTATGAACTATTGACTGGTGTTAAATTAACTTAAACAGGTTATCGTTATTGCATAAACATTATAGTTTCCGTGCTCGTCATTGCGAAACAATTGTCCAAGTCGATGTGGATGTAGTAGATAAACAGGTTTGATGTATTTGTTAATATTAGTTAGAGTTTGGACATCGACGTCAGTTATGAAACAATTCGTACTAAGAGAGAGAGAGAGAGAGAGATATTGTCATGTGTCGGGTTTTTTGATGCAAACTTCACGGTTAATCCAACCATGTAAAATGCCAACTTCATCAATATCGAATTCTTTATAGAGAAAGTTATTGATACGATTCCGGAAATACTCATACGGCATTTAAAGATTTTTCTTTCTATTATTTCAACCCCTTCATCTTGTGGCAGGTTAGCTTAGGAAAATAATTAAAAATGTAAAAAATTACTTGCTTGTAACATATGCAGAAAGTTGTTTAATATTGTTTCCGTTTTTCAAGGATACATGCATTCGATATTTTCGTCGAAGATCATTCCGACAATGAAAGTTTGAAGAAAGTTCGTCCACAGTAGCTAATTGAAGAACCATCGCCTTGAAATGAAAAAAAAAATGAATTATTAGGTACTTTTAGGGATTCTTTCCTCATTCCTTTAAAAATGGTGGTTCGGCTTCTTCAGGGGGGTTATTTTTTCTTTTTTTTCTTAATACGACCAAGCATTCAGGGGATGTTCCCCATTGGTTCAAAACAGGGTTGGTCCAAAAGAGGTGAGGAAAGAGATACGGAAATAATGGCCGCACCCTAGTAGCTGTCTGCCTAATCGATAGGTGTTAGGTCTTTACCGATTGAGAACTCACTATAACTGCGACTAAAGTAAACTCTACCGAATTGACTTGTCGCGCTTCTTACCCACTCGGTTACTCAGGCGGATGACTTACGGAAAATATTGCACCTTTCTTCTTCCTAATGTATCATTAATCACACTCTATACAGGGGATTAGAAGTTTGAAGAATATTACAGCGTACAACGCCTAACAATAACCATTGCAGAGTCTCTAGTATTAGTTTGTTTGCTCATTGAGAAATTTTCACCATGAAAGATCAATGGTTTAAATAGCAAATACTGAAGTTAGTTTAAAGACGGTGACCGTTTCTCAAGCTATAATAATGATACGTTAAGGATTAAGGAACGTAGCATTTCCTCTAGATCTTGCAGAAAATCAGTTTTATTTTCTCTAGAACGAAAAATGTTGAGAAATTTAATCAGATTAGACAAGAGGAAAGAAAGAGTCGGTCCAGGTTTTATAATTGATTATTTCTAGACCTTAGGATATCATTCAATGTTACAGTAACGATTAAGTATCTCCGTTCGTTTTCATGAGAACAATAGGTGGAACTTCTGCTTCTGCTCTGACTAATTTGGCCTATTTTCAATACCAACCTGCGTGCAAAAACCTCCAATGTTCCCACCAAATTTGAACTCGATATCTTCATTCTTGCGATCAGGAGAGTGCCAACAACACACACCGCACACGCACACAGACAAACAGACGGACAGGAATGGCTAAATAAACTCGGGATTTCACGCTGATCGAAAAAATATATACTTCATGAGGTCTCTGAAACTTCCTTTTGGGTTTTACAGACATTATGAAAGAAAACAAAATAAGTATACGGCCATCCTTCAGTGGTGGGTATAATAATGATAATAATAATAGTAAATAACACACAACCTTGTTCACTTTGTTCTGAACTCGTGATCCACGAGCCCGTGTACAGCTGTTACTATCGAGTAAGCTCGACCATCATTTCGATATGTTGTTCGACAGCAATTTTACAATCGAAGGATTTTTAATGCAATAGTAAGAAAAGTATGTACCTTGACGACGGATTTAACTTTACATTAATTCAAGTGCGGTAGAGTTTTCAATAAAGCCGATAGCCTCAGATGCTAGTGCTTTAGGAGCCATAGTAATAAAAATTATACTTTCACTATACTACTCGTTATAGTGAGTCGATAATCGACATCTGTCGATAGGTTTAAGCCGAACCTTGATTTCGGCGAGCAGACAGATGGCAGATCGTGCCTCTTATAGCATATAGAAAAAGGTTCAGAAAAAATTTTAATAGAAATAATTAATAAAACTATGACTTTCGACTGAGAAGAGAGAGTGCTGTTTTTACGAAATGCAAATAATCGCTTTATAGAAACATAATTAAAGTTGCATCCACTATTCGGAAAAAGTAATGAATTTGTTGCAATTTCCGGTCCGGAGGTATTTCTAGTTTACTTTGCATTTGATAAGAAGGGGAAACGAATTTACAGATGTGACCTGGCACTGCAATGTACGCCACATAGGGCTTAGTAAGTAAAAGTGTCATGCCGCTAATCGAATTCTTTTTAAATTAAAAATCGTTTCACATCATTGTTTCCGTTTCATAATTATTTCCCTCATATTGAAAATATTACAATTTCGGATAAGCAAAAATAATTAAAAAATATTTTCGTTTAAGGGGATAATATTTTGTATACATTTCGTTGCTTACCGAAGCATATTGTTCTTCCCTTTTATTAGGCATTTTTTTAGCTCCTCACTAAAAAACGTACCGATTGGATTTTCGATAGATCGAGTTCGGTTTTTCATTCAATCTCAGTTTAAAATGTTTTGAAGCAGCGAAGCAGCGATCAAATCCAAGCATAACCACCTTCGCTTATGATTATCTATGTATGCTAACGTTTGCATTAATTTTAATATTAGTTTAGAAAATTTTCGAAAAAGTGTATAATTTTATGATAGAAAATTTTAATTTGACCTTTCTGCGGTGAATTGAAAATAAAATCATACCGAAATCCATAATTTCGTTGAGTAAAAAACTTGCAAAACTTATAACATAATAAAAAATTCATGCATTCGCAAAAAACAACTACTGCTGCACAGCATGCCATAAAGCTATAACGCAAACAAATTGAAACAAACAAGAACACATTAAGAGGAGGGAACTTATATATGATGAAAATTTTATTCAATGAATTATTCGTTCAGTTTTACAAGTGCTATACATGTACAGAGCTCACCCTTGGAAACCAACATTAAGATACATACAACATTTACATACAAATCACAATTTAATTTAGAAATTTCCTGTGAAAACTATGAGAGAATTGAGAACGACGAACGTGTATACCTTTCGCTTATTGAATTAATTTCTTTCCTTTCGCAATCGATTTCATTTCGTTCCTCCTCATTTCATCACCTCCCCTCAGAGAACTGATTCTAAGACGATTTACATAATACCTTTAGAGCAGTACTAGAACCTTTTGATGGAAATCATTTTAGCACATGAAAGTGAAATGAGTGGGATTTCGTAGTCGGTGATGAAAAGTGGATTCTCAAGCGTTACGAAAGAAATTTCACTGCAGTGCATCACATACATTCGGCCAAACGAGTGCGGTATGCTTTAAATTTTGTTTTCGAGCTTCAACGACAACAAGAGTGTGCATCACGTTTTCGATTGACGTTGAGAATTGCTGTTAAGTAGGCTTTACCGTGCTTATGGCAGCCGTTTTAACCGTTTTCCTAGTATTCTCCGTCATTTGCCCGCGAGCCGTCTATACATCATGCTATCGCAGCTCTTCGTTCTACTATCGCACTGCTCGTCTTCGAAACTATTTACAGATAGTCTTTTTCCTACCGCACCATATGTTTTGATTTCAAATCGAATGTATATAAACACTGGTCCGTTTTTGTTGTCTTCCATCTCTTTGCATGAGGTCTTGGCTCGAATACGAAAACAGAAAAATGAGTAAGAAAATTATATTTGGCTGTAGATGACTTTTTTTATCATGAAAACACCACTAACGGAAAAGCGAAAAAATAAATTAAATTTGGAAAGTCAATACTATTGCGTAATCATCCCCGATTCTTTCCATTTCCCTACAAATACTTTAGCAGCAGCGATAATATACACAAAGGGAAAAGTGTGCGCTGTTTATAACACATTGTACGTACGGCCTTTGCAGTGCTTCTCTTGAAAGAATTCGAAAATGATATTTTAATTTTTACGACGAGGAGAATGTTTACCACATATCCAGGCAGACGATTCAGGAGTTAATGCTCATTATGCATGAATATGTATAATGAACACTTCGTAGGATCCTTAAAGCTTCTTTTTCGGTGTTGCGAACGTTTTTAAATTTGGAAATTGCTATAGATCTCTTCAGGCCTTCAGGTAGTAACGATATAAAGAAAGCTTTAAGAAAATTTAACCTCACTTTTAATTATATATGTATGTGAAGAATGTGAGGAGGTATGGCGACTGTACGACTTTAGAACCATGAGTTCGTTTAATTTCTTGGTATCAGATCTACACTGTTCAATGCTCTTTTAGACATCTACACTTTACACGTATGTATTGTATCCCACAAACAAAGACAAGATCTAAATAAAAAATTGAGAAAAAAAATTTTATCCGAAATTCCATCAGAAGTGTGCTTTATTTACGTTTACTTTCGGAATGACAAAATGGATGACCCTCTGTGCTATGATTGATTAACATAAACATCACTAGCAACACCAAATATTCATATGTATGCTCGTCATAAAATAGAATCAATTAAATTTACTGCACTACAAAGCTTTGGCATGAACATCTTACATACCGTTTATGGAAATTGATTTGGACGGAAAATCATTCTGCCCTCTCTATATATTCCCTAGATGAACTTCTTTTGGGGTAGTTGAACGACAACGCTTGGAAATCTAATGCTTGCATTATTCAGAAATACTCTTTAAAGAAATGAATCGTTTTCTGGCCGAACTGAACTTTAACTTGAAGGCCGGTATGTTTTTATATTGAATCTTCAGAATCTCTCGATTCCAATATAAATTATACTGTATTTTTTGAAATTGTAATTGTGAATGTACGAAATTCGCACACACCCCACCACCAAAACCGCTCATCCGTATAATTATCAATAGAAATTAATTTGCAGGAGGTTAAAAATTCTTGCACCCATGGCCCCTATTTTTTCATTTTATTATGTTAATTTCACACTGAAACAAATACTTTATTTAAAAAATATATATATATGAAAAAAAAGGGAGCAATAGAAATTTATTCAATTATCTGAGTGTTGAGGTATATGATGATAATGCAAAGGAAAAAATAAAAAAATATGTAAATAAATTATGAAACAAAAAGACAACAGTTATAATGGCTAAATTTACATGGCTAAAATTACAAGGTCATTTAATATTCTAAAACAAAAAAAAAAAGAAAAATGCAAAAAGAAACTGCAGCACTAGCAGAAGTAGTTAATCGACGCTCAAAAGTAACCGTGAATTAAAGCAATCTTGAGCTTTTGAGTAAAAATAATCGCCGCGTTCTAAACCGTTCCACAAATAGTATGTACGAACGTAATTTATTATGAGTGATGCAAGTATTTTTCGCTTGAGGACAAAGTCAAAAGTGCGGCAATAACAATATTTTCAAAATTGTCGGAAATATGCATGAACACGCTACAAATGTGAATAGTGAGTCCCTGATCTGATTATATTCTATCCGTTTGACTCTCAGTACGCAAATTAAGATAAAAATCCGAAACATTCAGCTAAGTTTGAAAATGAAAGGATGTTTATATACATTGGAAGTAAACAGAGAATACCTGATAGGCGCCGAGTAATCCGTTGAACGTACCGGCACGTAAATATGAAACCGGAATTTACTGGATACTATATTTAATACTTTATGTGCCGCGGACATACATACCTAAAGTACTGAAGTTCTTTTTTTTTGCTTCGATATCTGGCAACAATAAGCGATTGCAATGCCAACACATATCGAAAGGCGATAATACTTGTTTCTAATCACGACAATTTTGAATTTTATGGTAAATAAAGAGCATTTTTCTCGTTTGCTCGAACGATACAAAACAAGGTCTCTTTCACATCGTATTCTAATTGGGAATCTATTTTAAGAATCCCAGCATTTTTTTGGTTTGCTCGAATGATACAAAAGAAGGTCTCTTTCACATCGTCTTCTAATTGGGAATCTATTTTAAGAAGCCCAGACGTAGTTCAAGGCCGATCTCTAGAAGCACCGTTCACATTAAATGTGAGACGTGAATGGTAATGGCAGGATGACAATATTCTGCGCCGATTGGTGAATCGAGATTGTTTTTCATTGATTTCTTGATTGCTTGTTGATTGAGTAGGTTCGGAGGCGATAAAAGCCCATTTTTTAAATCCGGAGTGTGGCCGACATATAAGATTTGCCCAGGTTTAGTTTTGTATTCCCAATTTGATGAACTTAATGACAGGAAAAGGATGCACAGACAGGCATGGTTAAATCGTCTCGAAATCTTACCCTGGTAGACATGAAAAGGATAAGTTATGGAAACCTTGATGCATACAATCGGAAGGAAACTTCTGGAATATCTTTATTATTGGGATGAAAAAATAAATTCTCGGAAAAGCTTTGCACATGTTTAACGTAAGGAGCGAGTAATCGAAATTTTCGGAACACAAATATGTTATATCATCTAATTTTAGTTGTTGTTGTTACAGCATGCTAGGTTAAAAGAACCTTCTGGCACAATAATCGACTGATTGTTACATCTTTGTTTGAATATTCATAATAAGAGGGGTAGGAGGTAATGGCGATGAAATAGTACCTTTTATACCAGCTAAGAAGCAGGCTACAAGTGGATTGAAAAGTTGCGGTACTACATAATTAGAGCAGAAGTCACCGAAGTCTGCCGACCTCTGTAGAAATTTCGTTTTTCGTCTGACACTAAATGTTCACTAATGGTGTCGTTTTAGAACACGTGTCCATTTTACAAGAGATGTTTTTCACAGCTGAGCGTTTGCCATTGTTTAACGTACTAACAGTTTCTCTTGGAAGGAGAGTGCGTAATGCCATAAGCATGTATAATGTACCACCAGCCATGTAAGATCTAAACGGTGTTAACGAGAAGACAATATAGTGTCACTTACACTACTTTATAACCGACGTAGTTATATGAAACATCCTTTCAAATTTAGTAACAAGTTTCTGATTGTCTGCCTATCAACCAAAAGAATACTTACTGTCTGTCTTTCAGTCTTAAAGCGCATTGAAGTGAATTAAGGAACTGCCAAACTACAAGTTCGATAAAGTTAATTGATCGTGATGCAGGAAGCAGCAATAGAAAAGACGATTCTCATTGTTGCCCGTATTTTCCAGGTAACAAGTTTTTCTAAGCTGCGCATTCGTACATTCTTCTTCAGCGAATTACATTCGATAGCTGAAGATCAGTTGAGAAAACTTTCGCTAAAGAACGAATACTTTTTTACACATACTCGGCCATATACTCTTCTGGATCATGATTAATGAATTAATCAAGCGACTGCAAATACTGAAAGCAGATATAAAGTGTTTACGGAAGTTATCTTCCCATTGAAGAGAGACAAACCGTTGTTGAATATGTGTCCAGAACTTTGAAATAAAACTTAAAATTGAAAATTTTAAAAATTTAAATTCCATTGTTTTTTCTTTTTTTTTTTTTTTCAAGAAAAGCGGTGAGAAACAATAGAACCGAGACGGTTTACATATGCGTACGCACTGAATTGACTTTTAATGTTTGCTCTCTGTTAAAGGGATAACATCCACAATATTTTGTATACCGATGGGTTATAAAGTGTTTATTGAGTGTAAATGTACATTTCACAGGGATACAAACACATGCATGCATATTGTGATACTGATACGCATAGCATTTGTAGATCAAATGATTTTAACAATTGATTTATACGGTGCTAATAGATAGCTCTACCTATTGTTGTTCATGTTATTTTTGCTGTCAACTGCAGCCATAATCATGTTATGATGATGATGAAAACGAACGCATGACTGGTATATTTAATTAACAAAACCAAATATTTTATGAACTTATATGTATATGTATTAACATTAAACGTGTTGATGAACTATTTCAAAGCCTATATATGTATATATGTACATATAAGTTTGTTTGTTACCGTTACAACTTTACATAAGATTTGATGTAATTTCAGGTTTTTATCTTCGTTTAAACTTGAATGTTTAATGCAATCATATTCATTTCAATTGTATTCTGTTCACAACATCCAGATAGATTCCCTATAAGCTACATATACATGTACACCGATATTGAGTTCAACTTAATGCATTCATGTATCCCAAAATCTCCAAAACGTGGTCCATGCACTAATAGGCTTGTCAAAAACATCCATTTTGAAAGTAAGTGCGTCCACCTACTTTCTTATGCAGCACTCTTAAGGTTGAATTCAAAAATCGGCGAGGTTGACGTGCGCCGTAAATCTAGCAAGGCAAGAGACTACAGTAAATTTTTCAAAGTAAAAGTTGTTTTTTTTTCATTAACCTCATGGATGTTTTAAGCCTTCTGGCGTATGGGGAAAATTGTTTTCACCGGGCGGTTCGAAAAGAATTCCTCTCGGTCAAATAAATCCCTGCGGAGATTTTAAAGTCTAATATTATTTACCTGGTAAGTCCTGGCTAAGTCTTTAATACACGAACACATGTCTGTAGCAAGTGTTTATGTTTATGTTAAAAGCATTCTCAAACAAAAATATCTAAATGTAAGTACAGCTTTATAAAGATGGCCGTTGAATAGATATGAGGCTGAGAATGCTTCGAAAATTTGCAGCGCTTTCTCCAAAACATGAAAAGCTTGTAATGAAGATTTTGATGGTAATTATTAACTTCGCGGATAGAGAATTAGAAATATTTCTCCGTTTTCTCTGCCAATTCGTAATTCTTCCCTTGACAGGTATAGCGAAAGGGCAAATTTCGAGCATAAAATCTTCGATAAAAGAAAATGAAGAGGAATATTCGCACGTGAAAGGTCAATTTAACGGTTCTCGAATTGCAGAGCAATTCAGTAAAAAAAAAAAAAGTACTAACAAATGTAGTCTAAAAAAAACACATACATATCCGTCTGTTAAGTTTACGCAGATGTATGTAACACGCAAAAAGACTTAAAACCGAACATTGATTAAGATTGAGTATAAAAAGCTATGGGTAGACCTCAGACGGTTAGACAAAGTCAAACCGTTTAAAGTGTGATCCTGAATTGATCGAAATATTGGAAAGTGTTTATATCGCAAGTCCTTCAGTCACATTACATATCCCCGCAGAAGTTTAATACGCCCTATATCACTTACACCAGTGATATAGGATATAAAAATTGTCTTAAAGGCTTTCAAGACTAGTACAATACCGCAATAATAACAGTTAAAGGCGTAAACCGTTGAGCCTGATAACTAACAATTGCAGTTAATTGAGTCTCTCATTCACCCGTGTGTATGATTAGAACAATTAAGTTCACATGAAATGTAAATACACACGCATGTGCGAATTCGTAAAATTTGCTTTTGCAATTGGTAGTGAAAACGTCATAATGACGTAAGATTTTAGTGAGCTTGCAAAATGCTCGAAGAATTAAGGCGCAATTAACCATTAAAGAGCGCACTAAAGGAGACGACATAAAAGCAAATCGATAAGAACATTTGAGATATTAATAAATGATATGATATACTAGACACACGCATGCATACATATCATGGCGCATAAATACATGTAATGAAGGAATTATTTGCTGAATAATGTTCGAGCCTTAATAATTCAAATGCATAGGAATGCAGGTAAGACAAAGACCTTCAATTCCGGCATTTATTAATGACTTAAATCATCAATTTGAAAACATCTATCGATTTATTCTATGCAACCTTTCATACACGTACAAACATACAAACTTGTATGCAGATAGTAGTAACAGTCTATAGACGTGTACATTAGATTGGTTCAATATTCATGAAGAAATAAAACTTGCCTATGCTTCAATGAAATCAAACGTATACTAAATTTGTCATTCGACTCATACGCCATAGAGACATACGGACCTTAGGGGGTAAATATTAGAGCGAGATTTGAAGGCGGTTTAGTCATAGGCACTTATCCGTTCACCTGTTTCTCCATTATAAGGATTCCCAAAAATTACGCATCATTTTAATTGAAGACCAATGTACTCTAAAAACTACAAAATATATGTTAACTAACATGCCCGCTCTTAATAATACAATTTTTATCAATTTTTTCATAATAGTAAACATTTACGAAAAAAGTATTATAGTATGCGTGTTTTACTGTGTTTATGTTTAATTGTCAATTAGTTGTTACTACTTCCTTTCTGCTAACATAGGAATTTTGTTTCAGTAGAGCAACTCGTCTCTTGCGGCTATCTGCAAACGATCAACTTTTTGGTACCGTCATAAGAATAAATACACTGGTCAGACAGACCATAATAATAATTAATCGGAAGAGGTGATAAAGAAACAGAGTAATGATAAGCGAATGCGTCT
The DNA here is from genome assembly GCA_001077435.1 of Glossina morsitans morsitans. NCBI lineage: Eukaryota > Metazoa > Arthropoda > Insecta > Diptera > Glossinidae > Glossina > Glossina morsitans. The sequence continues at coordinate 62,763 of CCAG010000236.1, read as the reverse complement.
AATATGGTAGCAAATATTGTCTACTTAGCTTCCAATCATTTTCGAAGATTTTCAATTCCTATTGGTTCTCAGAAGGCGATCAAAGATTTTGAATGGCACTTTTCTGCGCGTTATTATGCACGCAAAGCAACAAAGTAATGTTAACGTAACCTAAACCTTTTCTTGAACATAGGAGGTAGAGAGAGTGGGGGGAGGGGGGGGAGGGCAAAAGACCGAATTGTTCGTTTCTTCAAAAGTTAATGATATACTCCATAAGCAATTGGTTAGAGTGCTACGTAGCCAAGACAAATACAACGTTGCGTTATCAAATCCCCCCCTAAAAGAAAATAAAAGAAATACAACTGAAAAAGCTTTTCCACTTTTAATGAAAGTCCGAAATGCACATCATATCGCAACATGGTGCTCTCTTAATTTGACCCGTGCTCTCTAATTGATCGATCGGGTCGGGTTACGTCGTGCACGTTATACGATCTATGGATTTCTCTCGGCTTTACAACTCAAATAACAAAGCAATAAAAAAGTAAATGAACTCACTACAGCAAGAACAAGTAAAAAAACACATTGACTAACATTATAACTAACACTGATATTATATGCATGTCAACCACTACTATTACGTACTGTTTATAAGAGGTAAAAAGTTTGCAAAATTGAAATTTCTTTCTTTGTCAATCGATTATAATCATCACTAATCTACAGGATGAACTGCTGTAGACCGCTGACAAGGCCAGAATAACGAAAGATACTCATTCAGATATTGATTCAAAAATGCTAAATAGCAATTTAAGTTGGAAAAGAAAAGGCATGGCCGATCATTGTATACCCTACCCTAGTTCCTCCAATTTTTCCTCAATTTTTAATTTGATTTTCTTCACAAAATATCACATATTGTACCTTGCGTTGATGTGACGGCATAACATTCATTCATAGCCCTATCTACCGTAATTCTATTACTTGGCGATTCTTTTCGAGCAATTTTCGAATTTGTAAATTATTGTGAGAAACGATCGTGACGCTGATTCAAACCAATTCGTTTTCAAGAACGTTCGTCATCGAGCCCAACATCATCAGTTCACCAAATATCCTCAAAATGTGAAAATGCAGACTGCTAAGCCTAAATGGTTTGAGAACATGTTTTGAAATCATCAATCAACTTAGCAATTGATTGTTTTATTTTAAATCCTTTTTGAGTGTTACATGCATACAAATAAATCTAAAATAGCATCTATAACAAGTGGTAGGGTAGCGTATAAAAAGCACTAACAATAAAAATTGCTTTTACATTTAAATCATGTGTTCGGACCAATATAACATACATGACTATTCATGCACTTACATGCCCATTGAATTATTGTTGCAGCAGCAAATATCTATATGTTACAGAAAATTGCAAACACGTTTTCAATTAAGAATTTTCACAAATGATAATCATAAATAACTGAAAAGTCATTTTCAATGCAATTTTAATAGAATTTTGCCATTATCATTATCATCAATTTTACTTCCATTTCTGTTTCCTCAGCTGGCATCGTCTTTTATATTATTCACTCACACTTGAACGCTTAAAGCACTTAGGTATTTAAACATGCATGTATATATATATATATGTATGTATATAATTGTATGTATATATATATATATATATATATATATAAATGCACCTGCATAGTTCAGGTAAGAGTATCCTTTCTCGATATGTGTTTTTATGTGATTCGATAAATAATTTCAATCCTTAAAATGTATAGCACATAAGTAAATTTTAATTGAAAATCTTACTTAATAGCACCGTATGTGGAGAATGTCAGCTTAAAAATCAAAAACGAAAAAAGTTTACCGTTCAGTGAATTGAATAACTAATGGCAACAATTAAATAACAGATATAAAGTTAATAATAGAAATACATACATAGTACAGTACTTTTTACATAAACGAAACGCACAGCAAACTTTATGCAGATTGATATCGAAAAGTTGTACCAATTTCAGTCCATCCATTTAACATATTTTTCTTATTTCAAATTTTCTTTCTTCAGGATATAACTGAGAAGAGCTTCTGTATGAGCTGAACAGGCAGGTGAAACTAGCTGAGACATGAACTGTTGCCTGGAAATTCGGGCGCTATAAAAATTATGCATAACAAAACGGACAAAAAAAGGTCTTTGTTTTCCAATACAATTGATCATGAGAAGTGAAATTAAATATCCCACGTCGTCGTACAGTTATTTATATAACGGGCTTTCCAAATAACGCCTTATATGAGAAGGTTTTGAAAAATTGGTTCAATGCGAAGCATTTTGAACAGCGCTCGGCCTCAGGCCGAAACATGCAAGTATACCAAGTTTCATCAAAATATCGCAAAAATTGAGACTTGTAGTTTGAACACAAGAAAACAAGAGGGACAGATGTACAGACGAACAGACAAGTGCAATATTTTATAAACTACATTGTTTGTGATATAAACATATATTAAGTAAGGATATACGCAAGATCCAGAAGGTCTTGACATGGAGCCGCGTCTTATTATTACACCGATCGGTTCGAAAAGTGATTCCCCCACACAAAATTGTAGACCCAAGAGGCCCACAGGTAGGGAACGATGTCAACTAGCCCTGTGTAAGAAAGCCCGTCCGGTAAAAAAGTTCCAATTGTTCGTCTGTCCCCATAAAGTTTTTTGTTGTGTATTTGTATTTGTTGAGTGTAACCGCCTGTGGAGCTTTTGTTGTTCATGAAATGAAACCCCTATTAAGGCGGAAATAGCTAGCGCCACAACGACACGTGCCTTTGTTCGTTACAATCGGCGACTTCTTTATACTTTTCACTATATTCATACAATATATTATTCCGTTTAACTGAATGAATAATAATATTATTTTCTGTTACACAATCGGAATCGATAGGTATAACAAAAAGTGAGTCTATCTCAAGATCTTCTGGGGGTTGCATACATCCTTGGGTTATATACTCTTATGCCATAAATGGTGTAGCGTGTAAAATACTGTATGTAGCCACCTGCAACCGACGACTGATGAACAGCCTAAAAAGCATTAAGATTAGGACGAAATAAACGGCGCAACGTGATTTTTCATCATCACATAATATTCTATCGTACGTTGTTACTCAGCTACTGAAGAAAAATGATTTCGTGCACATATATATCGACATTTTTACATATATATTCCCCAATCTGTGACGGATAATTTCTTCTTAGACATCAAAACATCTGTGAATTAGAAGAATAATCGCTCTTCCGATATGAGATAAATCTGTTCCTTAGTGTTTAGCAATGTTAGTCCAATCGATTGGCAGACCGTTCCATATTACGTTATACCATTGTGTAGTGCAATGTCTGCTGCTAAGTGCGAGTATCTCAATATTTTATTTAGTTGTAACGAAAAGCGCAATTCAGAAAGCACGTAGCTATGAGGTAAGTCTTCACACGTCATCAATATGATATATTAACGGATTAATCAAAGTCAAAAGACATAAAGTGTTTGTCCGGAATTGTTATATGTGTTTGTAGGAGAGTTGTAGCTTGATATCTGATACGCTATTAAAATTATTCGTGATTTTATTTTCCTCTTTTCCCTTAATCGTTCCATCATATATATCTCGCCATACAATTCCCGGTTGTTGTTGTTGTTGTTGTTGTAACTTTGAAGCTTTCATTAAGCGTACAATTTACATTCTCTGTTAAGTAAGAAGTACTGTTAATATTCTTTTCTTATTTCTTATTGTGAAAATTCCAGAAGATCTAATTCTTTTTAAAAATATCCTCCTTTACAACGCGATTTCAAGTTAAATGTTTACTCTCTATGGTGTGGTAAACTTTTGTCTTTTCCAAGATATATGTCGATAACACCATAAGGTACATGAAGAGGCAGAAAATTGCTTTTGCTAAAAATAATTGCTTCGTAAATGTTCCCCCATTTGCATCTTGAATGTTTTAGTGTTAAAAACTTTATCATTTGGCAACATATTGTGCGCAATTTAGACACTTGAATATTGTTTTTCGTAATAATTGCGACAACAATTTCTTGTTGTCTTTAGAAAAGATCTTAAACGGAAAAGTTTGCATTTACAAAGACAAAAGTTTGTATTGTTGAACGGCACGAATCTTAAATTCTTGGATCTAATAGAAATCTTCTGCTTTTTTTTTTTTTTTTTTTGGTTATAACCAGCCTTTTATATGTTGCTGTCGAAAGATCGAAGACGGTAAAATGCATGATTACTTTACTGTAAATGCAAAATTTTAATGCAATCTAAAATGAGCATTCCTTAGCTATTAATTTTATACATCGTACTCTTCATCGGATCTTAATCACTTTCAAATTTGATCTGTGGGCATCAACTGAGAATATAAGAATGGCAAAGTTTATCTTATCTTCTCAATTTTTGACGATATCACACCCGAGTAAATTGCAGACAATTACGTTTATATATACATAAATATAAATATGTATATATATATATATATATAATATGGAGCTTATCATGTGCACTTCCCGCTGCTGCAACTTGAAAGACAAAACAGGAAATAAAGTATACTAGACATACTTTGCCGTTATGTAGACGACCGCAGCCCCTAGGTACTTGCACCAATGAGAAGCTCTAATTGTGCGCGAAGTCTTTAACTGATTAACCGAGCTATTGTTAAGTTTGCTGGAAAGCAGCCAATGAACAATTCAGTTAACTTGTCTTGTAAATTAAATTGATGAATGAAAGAAAAGTCTCATATTCAAGTTCCATTTTCCTAGATAATGCTTTGAGAGATCGAATAAGCATTAATGAATTCTCTTATTTACATATGAGGAAATTATGCTCGGCTATGGCCGAGTCTTTCATATTCGCAAGATTAACATGAAAGAGATTTCGGAAATAAGAAAATTATATCTGCCTTTGGTCAAATCTTTTGTAAGGGTATAGCCCTCAGTACTTTTCTTATAAATGAAATTTTTATATTCTAAAATATTGAAAATAGACGCGACTGATTTTCCATATTTGTTCAGATGATGTAAAAAATAGGTGGAAATTTTTATTGTTAAAACTTTTTTAGCTTATGAGTAATAAGCAAAAACTGCAACTTTTGCGCTTTTGAAATCAGAAACTCTCTTATGTTGGACTTGGGAACTGTGGGCTTGTCCTCTGGTCGATTTTTAAGATCAATTTGCTTCAATGTTTTTACCAATTTGGAAGATGAATTTTCGCTTCGTTTTTCCCACCGATCCAATATTTATTGGGCACATAATAGAGATGGACGGACAGACATTACTACTTATTTCTTTTATATAGAATTTCTGAAACTTTCTTTTCATTGTTTCAAAGTTCTTGTCGAAACGTTTGAAAATTTCCCTTACCTTTGATGAACGGGAATAAAATTATTGTACTGGAATAAAGCTTATTATCTCTAGCAATCAGTTTCCTGTGAGTTCGAAACACTTCGCTAATCTTATTAGCTGTACTTTTCAAAAATTAAAAATACTTTCATTTTTCCTCTGCAGATATTGATGAAATTTTTTAAAGGTAAATATCAAACTGAATTTTCGATAACAAGAGACCTTTTAAGGCAATTGAAGGGCTATCTTTATTTGTTATGCGATTCCAAAGGGTATTTCAACTACTGTTAAGCTACTCTACTATCATTGTATGGTAAACTTTGATAAAGAAATACTTGGGAGAAATATCGCAATATGAATTTAAAAGAAACCAAGTGAAAATGTAGTCCGCTTTGGAAAGACCCTACTATGCCTATTAAATCAAATTCGATTAAGTAAAATTTTAAAAAATTATTTAATTGTTTCTTTGAAATATCATTCAATCGTAGATTTTCTTCGGAAATATATTTTCAATTTGCAATCGTTTTTTTAACTTTATTTTTTATTAAATATTGCGCGAACATCTTGCCAGTAAACGAGAAACGACTTTGTAAGTTTTGCTATTTTAAACGCAATTTCGCGATTGTACTTGGAAAAGAGCGAGATTTTTTTTTTTTTTTAAACGCAAATTTAATAACAATTTTTTTTGATATACAAGCAAACGGAAAGGAAGAAAACGCAGCAGCACAGCACCTATCAGGAAAATGCCTAAGAAAGAAAAATATCATTTCGACATTACCTATGATCGGAAAGAGTTAAAAAAGCACATTTCCGCTATAGCGTATAGGGAGGCAAGACGTGTGACTGGACCCATATACGATGTTCTTATAACTGAGCTCTTAGAAGATGGATTAACGTACACGGCCAAACACTTTCAAACTGAAATTAATACTGAAGATGAGTACTTCAGAGAAAATGTTATCAGAGATCGCTTAATGGATCAGCCAACTCTCCTCTTCGACATATATGACAAATGCAGGATGGCAGAAAAAATGGCTTTATTGCCAAACTATGAAGGATTGCATCACACCTTTAATCTTTTGCATCAGGTTATCCTAAAGCTGCAGACGCCCCAGAATCTTAAGTATGACTGGTTATTACAAGATATCCTTCAAATTGTAACGAAAATTGGCGAAAAGCTGGGCCCAAAATCAAGACTCTCCGACCAGCCATTATGCTATATATATTTTTCGTACGCAAAAATCTTATCTGACAGATGTAAGCTTTCCTTGTTAATTCGTTCACCCAAAAATGCACACAAGACACCATCAAACATACATAATTCCTTGGTAATTTCATATCTGTCCGCACTTTCGTTTATCTGTCATCGATTATTCCGTCGCAAATATGGATATAAAAAGTTAATGAAATCGTGTGTCTTCATATTCTTTTTAATGGTTTGAAAGTTCGATCAATTGAACCAGCAAGTACGTTAACCGTAGGCAAGAAATGAGGTAAGCCCCATGGCAAGTGTTGATTAAAAGCTCGATTCGAATATTTCTATCTCTTATAATTGCAAGAATTATTTGAATCGTTCCACTGGTGTATATTGGCTAGAGAACTGATTGGGGTCTGCATACAATTCTTCTTGGTGAGAGTTTAAGCTTAAGTTAACCTGCGCTAATCCAAAGAGCTTCAAATTTAGGAATCTATTAATATTAGTAACGTTTTAATTCGAGGGCTAACAGAATGGGACGCATCATCTTGCGAAGACCGACAAAGAGTATAAAAAGCTGATCGGATAGATTTTCGACGATTCTAAAATGGAGAGGTGGGGGATGTAGAAAAAAAAGTTTGCAAATGACTCTTCGAAAATTGGGTGAAATTGCTCTTGCTTAGTTAGCTCATCGGTTTTTTTTGCACACATAAGATATCCTAACACTTCTAATTGAAGCATTACAATTTATATATATATATATATATTTATATACATACATATATTCTCTTTAAGTTGGAAAACATAAAACTTCAATAAAATATTATGATATGGCCATGAAGTTGGCTGTGGATCGTAACTGGCTGGCCGAAGTGAGGTATCTAAAGAGAGAAGGCTATTCCAAATTAACTCAAGAAGTGGCCCGCATGAAGGCCAAGTCGCTTTTAGAGCTGAGCAGATTAACTATGTCAACTGATATGGATCGGGCTTTATCCTTTAATCGCAAAGCTCTCTTAATATTATCCGAAGGTTAATTTGGCTAACAGATTGTGGGAGAACTATTAAAAATACTGTAACATATATATATATATATATATATATATATATTTTCAACAGGCGGTCGCACTGCCAACCAGGCTGACATAATTGGCACGTTATTGACTTCAGCCGAAATTTATGTTGAGGAGAAACACTATAGATTGGCGAATAAAATATTGGAAGATGTTGAAAATGAACTTAAATTTTTAGCACCAAGCAAATACGATCCAATGATGTCACTACGTCTTGCACTCTCTAAGGCAATCTCTTTACTTAAGTAATATATATTTTAATTTTTTTTTTAATTAATTGAAAATTTATCATTGTCGCTTTCATGTACTTTCAGTTTAAGCGATGAAAAACAATCTATGCAGTATTTTTTAAAGGCTTTAGTGTTATCGCGACAGCTCGGTAGAAAAGAACATGAAGCGAAAGCTATGCTTAATTTAGGAAAATTGCAGGAGCTTAGCAATCAGAAGCCATGGGCGAAAGCGTCTTTTAAGAAGGCTATACAATTCTATAGTGCCGTGGGTGACATTCAAAATTATCGAAGAAGCACTTATGTTTTAGCTGATACAATGTGTCATTCACTGTTTCCGTTGATTTTGGATTTAATAAAGGGTTCGCGACAATTTTGTCATCGCTATATATTACGCCGATGGAAAAATCAAATGCAACCATTTTGGTTCTGCGGTACTATGGACAAATTGTATAACAGTAAGGATGACTTAAATTGCTTAGTACATGAGAACATAGTCAGCGAAGTTGGCACTGCATTAGTTGAAATTTAGAATCGTTTTTTTTATTTTTATTTTTTCTTTGTTTGGTGCTTCATTCTGAACAAATTAACATGATTTCCACAAATTACCAATGATTTTACGAAATTTCAAATCTTATTGTATAGAACGAAATATATTGACAAAAATATTGTTTTATAAATTCTTTCTCTCATTTGTTTAGGACATTTCGGTAATTGCAGACAAAATTCCTGTGATCGAATTCAATCGAATTAGAATGGAAAAAATCCAATTTGATTTATTGGTCGTTAACTTGGAATTTAATTTGAATATTGGTCTTACTTTTTGAACACAGTATTGTTTCGTTGTTCCTTTTCAATTGGTCCTAAGAAGGATTGAAAAAAAAAAACGAATAGATGTAAAACTATCATAGTCTACAATATTGGATGGGCGTGGTTAATTTTGTCGATTTTTGTGAAATATTTCTGAATATTTTCATTGTCCGTTCATTATAGTTTATAAGCAGTTTTTAGCTTTTGGCGTGATCGTTAACTTCCAATATTTTTGTCAAATTTCAACATGATATCTTCAGAACAGACATTACACAAAGTGACAGAGAGCCAGATAGATGGGCAGGCTTAAATCGATACAGGTATAGGATATGTTCAAGCTTCATCCTACTTACCTATTATTATTTTTCATAATTCGGTTATTTAGGTTTAGCTGATTTCCTTATTTAATTTCCCAAACCACATGTTAATCGTTAACATCTGCATCAATTTCTCTAATTGTCACTGATCAAGCGGAGCAGTAAAGGGGAACAAGGGCGATTTTTCATTGGGTTAACTATTTGCAGCCTAATATACCGAATAAGCTCGCCTGGTTTCATTGAGTTATTTGGTTTCCTAGGTGTAAAGGAAGAGTTTGAGCAAACGTAAGATAAGGGAATCATGTTTAGAGTTAATTGTTGCAATTAAGTAAATTTGGATTGTATGAAAGCTTTCTGATATGACTGCTTATGACAAAAAACAATATTTTTTTTTTTTTTTTGGTCTGAACGCATTCGAAAATTGCCTGAATATGATCTGATATTTTGTTAGGCTATACGATTTAATGCGTTTTTAGATGTTGGTCGCGGTGGTTAAGTTCTTTTAACCATAGAAAAGCGTTCTTCAAAGTAATGTTGTTTCGAATTTTTTAAAAAGAAGTTCGGTATTATTGGTGCTAACGATCTTAAGCGACATGTGATGACTGCAGAGATCGCAGATTTAAGTCTGGGTTTGAAATTTACTCCGGATATTAAAAATATCCGGTATGAAATTTTTGTTGTACTCTATATCAGTTTGCACGGATGTAGGTAGAGAGACTTAAAACGATCGATTCAAAACCACTTTCTGAATAGAGCTTACCTTCTCTGTCGCTCGGTCCATGTCTTCTTATATTCAACCTACAGGTCACAATTACTGAATTATTTCGATAAAATATAGTGCACTGACGTGCGAAAGGACGACTATTGTTTGAAAATAGTTTGAATCGGATTACTGATTCGATTACTTCCCATATAACGCCCGATTGTGAAAAATCATAGTAGGAGGTGGTGTAGGATATTCAATTGCAGGCCATGGCCAACTATAATGTTTTTGCTTGTCTTGATGTGTGCTGTCTTGCAACCATCCTAAGAAAATAACTGCGTAAGGTTTTCAATCTGATTGATTCCTAGCGTCGGGTTTATTCGTCATAATAGAAACTTTCCGGTTAAATGCGTCAAAATTATATTTTAACCCTAAAAATGATGATACGAAGATGTATGTGTTTATACAAACATTTGCAAAAGCGGGCCATACGTTGTCCCGTTTTGGTATTGCAATATATATAGTGATTTAATCTTTGGCCGTTCTTCAGCTTTATTGAGAAAAAGAATGCAAATCTACTTCGAAAGGTAGTTCTTTGGCTTTCTATTCTATTTAGCTCTAATCCGTGCATGTGTTCTTGTAACGAATCTTACCACGAGCAGCCTCACACCCGCTTATAAGAATTATGTGAATAATGAAACGTTATTGCGTTTGCTTATAGTTTAAATTCATTTATGTGTCCATGCAAGCCACATATAAAAAAATATATTTAAGAGATAAGAAAAATTTATTTGTTGATGCAAGCTGTGCATATGACAATCCTTGTCGAGTAGTCGGTGCGTGTATTTTCGAGGCATAAGCTGCAACACTGCTTTCAAATCTTGCTTCTCTTATTTTTCTTGGTGGGCGTATGTGAAAACAACGTCAACAGTGTTCTTGGTTGATGTATTCTCTGAATGAAGTTCAACTCTCGCAATGGTGGAAGCGCAGCCAAACTTTCAGCTAAGATAACAGGTTTATATGCAAATATCGAGTGTTACGGCCTTACTCAACCATCATAATCTAAAGTGGCGCCACGGCTTCAGTCTAATCTTGGTTGGTGGGAAAAGGATGAAATTACTTTCCGAACACCGCATTAATTTCTATCTTTATACGTCACACCAGTTGTGATATGAGCCCATATTAGGTTTGTGCGAATGTATTCATGACATAGAAGAACTTCAAATAGATTCACCTTCCCTTATACCGATCGATTCGGAGTCACTTTTTGAATAGAGTCAAGATACTCTGTCCGTCGGTCCACCTGCCCTTCTTGTGTTTTGGTGCTCAATTTTAAAGGTTGCAAATTTTCGAGATATATTGATGAAATTTAATACACCGACATATTTCGGCCCAAGGACAAATGTTACTTAAAATCACTACTTCTTAAGACTACAAGACCTTATTTTAAAAAGTGGCCATGTGCTACTATAATTTTTTCCTTGTTTATAAATGGTTACTATCAAAAACAATTAGTAAAAGATTGCACGGCAAAATTGCAATGTTTGTCAATATTGTTTGCTTTTATTGTCCGCTATAACAGGTTTTGCATACGAAAATCAATTAATTGAAAACTTTAGCAAATTTATCTCTTATTTGCATTTTTATTAGTCATTTTGAATAATTTTCATTTGGTGCCATTATCGATGAACCCAGAATTGTTGGCTTGTTTTATTTAAAAAAAAAAAAAACTGAACAACATGTAAACCAGAGAAAAGTGGTCGTAGAAGTTTTCTTAGAACATCGTCTTGCAGGTCTTCATTTTTCTTCAAGTTTTCTTAATTAATTTACGCATTCGTCATAATATATTAATTAATACATTCATTTAACAATGAATCATAGGTGATATCCGTAGAAGGTTCCATTCAACATAATAAATAAAGTTTTGTTTTATTTAACTTAATTTTACACATATTTTTACTAGATTTTAAAGATGCAAAAATGTATTTTTAAAGATACGAGGAAATACGAGTAAACTTTCTCGTCTTCTTTTTCTCATTCTTCTTCTTATTTAACATCATCATCTTAAAACGCTTTAGACACTTTGTAAGCGGAAGTTTCTTTTACCGGAAAATTGGTATAAAATTTATGTGTCTCTGGGTTAAATTCCGTTTTGTGAAAAATATAAAATGCATAAAAAAATTGTTTTTTCTATGACTTAAGGATATTTTCAACATACACTAAAGTTGTGTGCCTTCGCAACTGTATCCCTGTTTGTATGTAAAAAGAGAGAAAAAGAAATTGAAAAAAAATTAATATAACATTTTTGACTTTCACCATGACAACACACAAATAGACGCAGAGATAACGGTCGAATAAAAGAACTGAATATTTTTTAGATAAATATGAAATAGTAACTATCGTAAAACAATATATTGTTTGTATGTATGTATGTATGCATGCATGCATGAATGCATGTATTTATATAATATGCGTACGTATGCGTATGTATGTATGTTTATATATGTGCATATATATATATTAATAAATGTATATATATATATATATATATACATATATGTGGATATCAACTTTTGTGTACGTTGTTTGGTAATTTATTCATATAATCATTTATTACAAATAATATTTCATCTATACATACATGGTCTTTATAAATAGATATATATATATATATATATACATATATATAAATACTTGTTTTCACTGCTACTTCAGCATAAATTACACAAGTGAAACTTTCTCCCATATATATATACAAAAACATATCTCTCCGACGTCCATTCTAAATATAAACACAACATATAAATATGAGTATCTATAGACGAGTGTAAGTAGCATGCATATATCAGAAACGTACGCAATGCATGTCATTTGATGATAGCACGCTGAAGAGGAGCATCAGGCTAACCATTCTCTTATACACAACTCTTATATATAACTTATCAAGTATATATAACTTGTCTTCACTATGTACACAACGGTAGACTTTAAAGCTTTCTTGTACTTAAAGGAAAAAATCTAAAATTAGAACTCATCAAAGATATCCAGAGATAAGACGAAAGTCAACTAATGGAAAAAACTGCGGAAGAGACGCGAAAAATTTAAACGATTAATTAAAACATACTTGAAGCTTACATCAAATTTTTGAGCATAATTTGAATTGATTTGTAGAAGATGGAAGAAAGAAAAGTATCCTGGAATTGAATTTCACTTACAATACATCTCTTCTTGTGTGTATACAAAGGTCCATTTAAAGTAACTGCCGTAGTTTAAATGCTGAAACATATAAATTGAAATTTACACAGGAGTCTAGAAACCTTGATGCAGAAAAGGGTCAGTAGTCATGCTAGGGAACTATTACGACACTCTACGCATCGTTTAAAATCCCTTCGATCAAATTCTTTTATCAAATCGAAATCGATTCACCACTAGTTGTGCACACCATACGAAAAATATTATGTAGTTAAGAAAAGTCTCTGAATTTAAATCTCATTTAAACGAGTTTGAGATTTTCCACCTAACTTTAATTAGAAAAGAAACACCTTTTGGCATCAGAAGATTCAATTCCTTCCGTCGGTTCCCTAAAGTTATTGAAAACTCACTTTAATATTTTCTTTATCATCTCAATCAATTCGATTTCAAGGCAAAGCAAGAGATTCGCCCCTCCCTTGCAAGTCCGTCAGTGATAGGAACTCAATAAACTTTCCTGCATTTTAAGGCATATTTTCATTATGCCTTGTTTCAATAATGGCCCAATTTTGAATTCTTTTATGTCTTTATCTTTATATACAAAAATTTGTTCAAGTTATTCAATGAAAATTGCAATGAACACAAAATGCAGAACTTCACAGAAAGCAGGCAAGATGGGAAAAAAAAAAAAAAAAATTAGGTTCGATGCAACAAAAATATTAAAATCGAAACTTGGTAACAACCCTATCTTGATATGTAGTAAAACATGAATATTGACGTTTTAAGTCCCTCCACCATTTCCATGGTAATTGCCGCTATTATTACAGGATAAGGGAATAATAACATCAACGATTGGCTCGAAACTCTTTGCAACCTTTCGATCTCTTAACATACAAAACAGCCGAATTAATCCATATTTTTTCTATGAAAATGTGTTCGCAGAGTATATGAAAGAGTAAAGAGTAGTGCAATAGTATAAATGTTGTAAATTACCTAAGTAGTAGTTTGTTTAACGCGAGAATATTCACAACGTTGCGTATCGAAATCTCACGTATATATTAGCATTAGTCCAACGTAGTAGCACTCTCGTCTTTTTTGTTTGAGCCCTTCTGCCAATCATCGTTTCCATAACTGCAGTAAGCGCTCATTGAAAAGATAAGGTTTTAGTTGATAAGAGTGCTTATCTTTTTTAAGAGCCCGAGTACAGTGTCTACGTATATAACTATAGTAGTATCAAGTTTGAGCATCATTTGTGTCGCTATAATATACTCATTGCTCAGTTGCAAATTTTCTAAAGATCAACATTTTTTACGACAACAAGAAAGCGCCTAATGCATGCATGGGTAGATTTTTTCAGCCCTTAGCATGATTTTTAAAGAGCGTAAGAGCATAACGGGTTAGTTGCCAGAGCCATTACATAGATTGGTGCAGTCTAGCATAAGACAGAGGCAATGTTTTTCCAAAATCGATGCTTTCTTCACTCATTCATTTCTTCACTCTTCACTCTTAGCTTAGAACCACTCATTTTCGGCAATTGTGCGTGATATGACACCTATCAAAGAAATCCAAAGAACTATTAAAAAATAATATTAAATTTTATTTTTATTTTATTTTTTAATAAAATAAGAGGTGAAAAATAAATTTTGTGTCATTCACTTGTATGCGGCTCTTGACGCTTAAGATTTCAATGGGTAGAAACAAAGATTTTTTGTAAATAATCCTCACCTGTATGTATGGTCATATAAAAGGGATTGTATTTTAGCAACCTCCGCCTGTGTACGCCTTGAATTTTTGGGTATCTATTTTCTAAAAATGTCATTCTATTGTTTTTTGCAAGGACTTCAGAAGTTCAAGGCATTTCCCCAGCTAGGATTACACAGTCCTTTATTTTATTTGTAAGCCTTCCATCCTGATCTTACTCGACTTTCTTTATTATTCCCTTTTGCCCATTCCGTTTTCTTTTTCCCAAACCCCTATTTCGTTGTTCGTTAATGTTTACCGTAACACCGTCTGCCACATTTTCCATTCCTTGCCTTATTCATACCCAATTTCGTTGTTGCTTCCCGCGGTCGAAGGCCACATTTCGACTCGCTAGTTATTTTAAACTTTTCCCTTTTCTTTCCTCCGAGCCTCTATTTCGTTGCGTGGTAGTTATCTTCAACTGTCTACTGAATTTCCTATTTTTCCCCCATTTTTCTACCGCTGTATTTTCTACTTCCACATCTTCTACCGCATACAGATTTTGGTTTGGTCAGTATTTGTTTTGTGCTGTTCATCAAATAATTGTGTACTTAGTTTAACTAAGTCAATAAAATCTCATCTTAAAAAAAATAATTTTTTTTATATCAAACATCTGTTTTTCATATCTTTTACTTCATTCATTATTTAAGAATTATTTAAGGATAGTTTTTCTTTTTTTTACAACTCTTTTTTTAAACTCTTTAATAAACTCCTTTTCATGTGTTATATTATTTACGTTTCTTTCTTACAACCGCAAGAAAGAAAATACTCAACCATCGAGGTATTTTGTTGTCCTTTCCTTTCCTTTCACTTGAAGTTACTTAAACATTCTGCTATCCAAATCCACAATATTTAAGTCGTAATTAACGCCGTTAGTTTGTCCGCTTTTACTCTCCGAGTCCTTTCATTTAATACTCATATTAAGCGGATTATTAAGAAAAAACAAGTCCGGCAATGCGTGCCGCCAACCAGTGCAGAACGGCGACGGCTAGCTTGTCGCATTCTACTCTTCAAGCCCTTCCATTCGACGTCGGTCTAAGGGGAATTGTTAAGAAAACAATAACTCACTGTTTGGTATCGGCCGATATGTTGAGTGTACAGAAAATTCAACTGCATTACGTTGTATATTATTATCATGGGGAGCAAAGGGGTGTGTGAAATTTCAGCTCGTTTGGAGATATGAACCTACCTACCTGATGAATTGACTACAAATTTCTTTATTGATACGCTTTAATAAAAAAAACACTCCCACGATCCATCATTAAATATCCTACATCACGCTGCATTTATTCATATAACGACTTTTGAATATAAGATGTAATATGGGAAGTGGTCGAAAAAGTAGTCCGATCTGAACCATTTTGGTCAAAACATGTCGGCTCATCGAATTTCTTCAAAATATCTCAAAAATTGCCGCATGCAAGTTAAAGACGAAAAAACAAAGCGTACGACGGACAGACAGCCTTGGATCGATCTAGAATAATAGAAATTGGATTTATTTGAAGTCTTTCTGTGTGTTATATACATCTGTACAAAATTAATATGCAATCGTACCACAAATGGTGTAGGGTGCAAAAATTAAAGTGAACGCAACATACTGTAGCAAAACTCAGTTATTTTGAAAACGAATTTAGGTATTAAGCTCTCTACACAAATATATATATATATATCCATATTTTTTTAGTTAAATATCAACATTAACAACAGTAGAGCGGGTCGAACTAGTCGAGATAATCGAGGTAGTCATGGTAGTTGAGCTACTTTATAGAAATTTGTTTTTTTTTTTTTTCTTCTCTGTTAAAGTAAGTCGATAATATATTAATTTGTTAACAAAGTTCGTATAAGATATCATGTCATATCATATTCAGTCACAAGTGCAACATATCCGCATAACTTTCACTTTCACTTGCTTTGGCTTGACAATGGTTTATAACATCGATAAGGGGGTACAAAATATTAAGCACACCTTTTTGATTTAATGCACTTTTCCAACAACCGTTTCATAAGCTATAGTAAATAAATTCCTAAATGTATTCGATGATATCTTGTTCCATCATAATGATCACTGAGCATGACTTCCCCTCGCTATGTTTCAATCCAGTTCAATGAAATGTCTGCATGACAAACGGATCGGAGAAAAAACCCGTGTAGTTAATAACAACTGGAACAGTTTGTTAAGTCCTGCACAACTCTCTCTCTCTCTCTCTCTCTCTCACACACGCACGCACACACACACACACACGCACACAGACTCTCACACACTCTCACCCTCTCTCTCTATCTATCTATCTATCTCTCTCTATCTCTCTCTATCTCTCTCTCTCTCTCTTCGATCTCTACCCTATTACATTACATTAGCAATAAATCTGATATTTGCATAAAAAATTTTATTAATTGCCAATAATTATTATTAGGAGGAAATGAATTATAAGTTTAACAAGCAATTTACCATTTAAGATAAGCTTTTTTATTGTAATCAAAACAAAAAAAAATATTTTCTTATCATCCGCAATTTAAAGTTAAGATTTTATTTAGTTGTTATCTAGACGACTATAGATGCAAAAGCATTTATTATATACGTATATATATCATAGCAATTTTCCTTCGACTAATAGTTAGAAGTTGAACACTATCAGCAATATTGTTTATACTGCAATTGCTGCTGCAATTTCTGGTCGTCGATTTTTGTTATTACTTGTTGGGTTCAGCGCGGTAAGTGTCAGAGTATGTGATGTTCACTCTTTAGCGCAATTGATGAGAAAAGTATTTTGCCATCATCATCATCATCGTCATTATTGACATGGACATTTACATAGTTATATTGTTAGTTTGGTTCGTTATTGCTCTTGCTGATGTTTTTATTCGTTTCGGTTATACGCTTTTGCACTTGCACATAAAAAGTGGTCATAATATATATACATATATACATAAACGACATATACATATATACATGAATGAGATATACATATATATATATATATATATATATACATTGATGAGAATATTAACTATGTTCCTGTTATCTAAGTATGTTACAATTGTGTCGTTGATATCGCCTGCGTGCGTTTGAATGACTGTATGTTTATATAGTAGACGAAAAGCCGTTTAGCCCATTTAGATAAGAAACTTGTTCTGCTTCAGCATCATAAAATGTGCTCGAATGCTGTTAAACAGCTACAACGATATTACAGACATGTTAAGCGAGTTAAGTTTATGCTTAGCAAAGTCAGATGTTTAATATATTTACAGTTGATATAAAGAGCATCCATTGCCTTGAAAAATGTCAAAAGAAACTTTATTTTCAACTCTGCCGCGTTCCAATCGCTCTATTCTAGCGATGCTATAAAAGTTGTGTTGTCGGGGCGTACGTCATTATCTCAATTTATCATCAATGCCCTTTAAACGGTCACTTCGACTTCCATTGCGACGAGGTACGTAGTCGAGAAAATTGGTTTGAAAATGACTTTCTGTTCTTGTCTTGAACGCGTCTCGTCTTGAGCAAGGCAAAAATTGATAAAACTGCTCGGCTTCATTTTATTGCGTTTGTTTTTTGTCTTTCGTCTAATCAGTGCATAGTATAATATGTATATAGCATCTCTAGAGATATCTCCAGAATGTAGCGCATTATTTATTTATTTATATAGTTTTCAAATAATATAGCAATCGCGGGAATAGACAAATATAATGTTTGATTCTCTGGCCGATTATATATTACTGTAGCAAACAGGAATTTAAATTTCCAAAGATATGTTCGCCATATGTCAAGCGTGAGTGTGTGAGTTGTTGAAAGATTGTTTATTTCCGCACCAAAACCACAGTTTCATCTGGTGAAAGATTATTTCACAGCCAGACGCGGAGAGCAATTCTTGTAACAACAACAATCCGCTTAAGAAATGTTTCCCATACACATATGGATGGTGATGAGCAGGAAAGATTGATCGTAAGAGTTTTGTATTTGTAGTGCTACATAATACTGATCGCGGCCGGGGCTTCTTTTCTTCTCATTTGTGTTTTCTCTTTCTCGTAGTTCGTTGCTCAGAAGAATAAAATCTATGTATATCTCTAGCCATGTCTGCAAAAACTAATGCCTTAATATTACGCCAAACATTTTTCCCATCATCACAACAGAAATATTCGTCTTATAAATTTCGTTCACTCATTCAATTGTCTTCAGTATTAAAGAGTATCAGAGATTATTTATTACTATGCAACAACCAGATACAGTGATCACTGAATTCGATGATGAAGAATTAATTCAGGGCCACAAATCTCGTATTTAGATTTGTTGCTGCGTTTAGACCGATTTGCTTGCAGATGTTTGTTCATGAAGCTCCATTTATCTATCCGTCCCCATAGAATTGCTAACATGACCTACCCGCTGCCATAGACTTGCTACAATAATTCGTTAATCCCAAAGGTTTGGCACCAAGACTCCTTAGTTGTCATAGGCCCGCCAGTCGCCATAGACTTGCTGGTCTGAAGGGCCAATGCTTGGCTTCAATTCAAAAGTTCTCTGAAATGCCTAAGTCTGTCTAAATAGTACATCGGTCTTGCCAGCATATTTAAACTCGCCAGTCTATATAGGTCCGCAAGTCTGCCGGAACAGGTAAATCTGCTTAAAATCGAAAGTCGTGTTTAAACTTGAAAGTCCCTTTTAAATTCGTCAGTTGTATCTAAACCCGCTCCTCGTGTCACAACTATCAAGTCTATTTGAATTGTTGGTTAAAACGGGTCAATTTGTTAAACAGGATATGGACAGCAACCGACAACTAAAACTCTTTCAAGAAAAAAATCTATTCGGTCTCTAGATATATGATTTGAGAAACGCTGCTTTATAGGGCCGCAAACAAAATCGCCGTTATTAGTTTTAACCATCAAAGTAAAATAGTTTCTTCTTTAACGCATTCATTCCCTTTGCCCATGTATGTGACATGTACGACTGTATACTCATTTATCCTTCAGTTGTTACATAATACAAGATGTTACTAACATTACAAAATGAGTAACAAAGAGTTGACTGTCAAAAAGTTTGTCACATAATTACAACCTATTAACAACACCAAATAAATTGTTATTGTTTGCGTTAAGTAAATATTTTGCTATGGATATAAACATACAAATCCCATTTCTATACTGGGAGCGACTGGAAAAACACATAGACTTGTACATGCAAACAAATTTAACATTGTTTTTGCAGATATGTAAGCAAGCCATACCACAGAATCTCATAAGCAAACGTACAACATTCCCCCTATCGTAAAGTAACTAACACATACAAAACTAAAAGTACATTTTACATTATAATAAAACAGCACGTTTTTAGTGTCGTTTAATATCCAACAACCCAATGCGACGACGACGTTCCATACTGTATACACACATGTACATATATACATATACATATACATATTTATAGACAAGCTAAACATGAACGTGGCACCCATGGAAATTTAAATACTTAGCAGTTTGACTTGATTATATTGTCACCGAATTCTTTTCGTTCCGCCATTGTTCTTCATCAACTTTTTCATTTCATTTGTACGAAAAGAGAAAGAGAGCGAAAGACAGAGAGAGAGAGAGAGAGAAAGAGAGATAGCGAGGAAAAAAATAGCAACAAGTCTTATGTTTGTTGCGTTTCTTTACAAAAATTTCTTATTCAAATACGAAATGCAGAGTAGAAAGTTTGTAAGTGGCAAGAGAGGGAATTGGGAGAGTGAGGAGGAGAAACTTTTTTCATTAAAATATTTTAATTTATTTGCGTTGTCACAGATATGCACGTGCATATAGACAGACATTCACATGCATATAACCGAATAAATCTACTCGATTCATTATGTGTGTTTGTCTACGTTGCAACATATATAACAGAATAATTTCTTAGTTATTATTTGCTTAGTTATTATTTGCTTTATGCACTCTGTCAAATGCTAAATGTGATGTTAAATTGTTTTCCTTTCTTAGGACTTTCCGCATTTCATTTTCTTTTTGCGGCTTTGAAGTTAAACGCTAAACGATTTGTGACTAAATTCCTTTACCAGTCATTACAACGAAAATACAAAATTTATTGTTAAGCTAATGCGTTTTACTTTTCATTAGGGACGCATTATACGCATTATGTATTATGCCATACAATTAATTCACTCTCAATGAAAAGCTAAAAAAAAAAAGAAGAAGAAATTCTTGCTTTTACATTCAACTTTTTTTTTGTTTCGGGCGACGTTTACCTTTTCAACACCGTAATTGATAAGTTCGCAGAGTGAACATGATAAGAGAGCCTTTTCACTTGAAAACACGTACTTTAATTTGTTTTAACAAATAATTTCTTTACCTTTCACTCTTAACTCTCTAATTGATAAGTTTGCGGAGTGAAAATGCAAAAAGAAAAAAAAAAAAAAATAAACCCTTCAAATTCTATAGTGCATGTAGACCTTCACAAGGATTGTTGGCAGATATCAAAATAAGATTAATTTCCTCTTAGATAACATTCAGCTAAGATTAAGAGCAGAAAAACTGGGTTTCCATTGATAGGAACTGATATTCTATTGTACTCGGAATGTTGGATTTTTCAAAGTAAAAATTATTAAGATAAATATACGAAATGTATTATCGTGCGCTACCCTAATACATCAAATGAACGAGAATAGAAAATTTATAAACTTGTAGTTTTGATTAGTGGGCAACTTCTGTTCTAATGC
The DNA here is from genome assembly GCA_001077435.1 of Glossina morsitans morsitans. Lineage (NCBI taxonomy): Eukaryota > Metazoa > Arthropoda > Insecta > Diptera > Glossinidae > Glossina > Glossina morsitans. Next base: position 41,485 of record CCAG010000236.1, on the reverse strand, counting down.
AAATGTAATCTAAAGTTTCTAAAACTTTTCCACTTGTCATTTGCACATGAAACAACAGTCATAACTTATTTATATACTTATGAATGGTATGCTTAGTAATGTGACCTTTTATAGAAGCTTGCTTCAGTACGTATTTCAATTGCTTGCACTATAGGGACAACGAAAACAGTTATTTCCTTGTTGAAATCTTATGAAAACATTTCTTTTAATACCTTTGCTGACCAGCGTAAGCATAATATATTGGATGTTAAATCTCAAGCTTGTCCAACCAACCAAAGAAAACTTAAAAAAAACAAAATGATAAAAAGAAAATACAATAATTAAGCCTAAGATGCATATCTCATCCGGCGAGCAAATGCAAGTGCTGTCATGCCCGGTCATTTTATAAGTTGAAAGAAAAAATAAACTTTGCCGCCTTGCAATCGCACCGTTACTTAAGTTAATCTTACTGCTTTTAATTCGTCGGTAACGTCTCTTAAGTCCAATAGAGGAGAATGAATGGTCGTGTTAACAAGTTAGGTTTCTAAAGTATGTATTGTATCACCTCCAGCGAATACGTTCTCCAATCCCATTTTCTTTTTCACTACATTCAGCTCAGTGCTTGAAAAATATTTTCAAATTCATTTTAAATATTTCCTTTTATTCAAGCGACTGTCGTGCTTTGTTACAACAATGCTGCTTCATTGGAGATAGCTCTGCTTATAAGGATATGATGTTAAGTTATCGTTTATGTAAAAAGGCTGACTAATATTAAAAACAATTGGACTTGAACATAGTAGCGATTTACTTTTTCGCCTAAAATTCCCAAAAGCACGGAGTAAACATTTTTTTTTCCATACCAGATGTTCAATGTTACCACAATTGGACATGCAATTGGGTTTTATGGATTCACCTTTTTTTTTTTTTTTGTGATGGACTGACCCAACGTTTTGGAACAGGGCCATTAGCCGCCTCCATCCATCAAAATATTGCCTTAACCCTTATCGGACCACGATGTGACGTAAAATTAAAATGGATCTTTGAACTTAAACGTTTTGATTATATCTTTACGCATTTCCTAGCATCTTCTTTTGGATTTTCCATTTAAATTAGCAATTAATACAACAACAACAACAAAATGTATTGGTGTGACCGCACGTATGTAATCATTTATCTAATTTTCACATTAAACGCTGTAATCAATTTTATAAAATAAATTTCAAAATTGTTTAGCACGTCAGATACGAAGATGTTTCGAATCTTAAAGTGAAATAACATAAATTTCGTTGAGTATTTGTCTTTCAAAAAACGGAACCTAAACCTATAAACGACAAAAAGACGTCAACTGTCTTGTGTATAAATACCAACCAGCAAACCAACAAACCGACGAGCATGCACAGGCTGCGTCTTCGAACTGTTTCTAAATACACATTTGTAAATTTGGAGTAGGCAATGATCTGATAATAAACCGTTTTCACAAAATATGTATCGTTATACCACAATGTGACTCATAGTCACTCACAGTCAGAAAGGAATCCCGTATCTCCGCGGACAGGAAAGACCCAATAGAAGGCAAAATTTTGGACGAAGATGCATTGAGGAACTTCACGTATCATTTCCGAAGACCAATTCCAGAATTTAATACACATTTAATAATTCCTTTGCATGAACTGAATCAACGTCTACGCAGAACTCTCATCAACAAATAATTTTTTTCTTATCTTTTAAACGTATTAACTGTCCTTTGTCGGTTGACGTTTCTATCCAACCCTTTATTTTATATCCATCAACGTAGGATGAGGCGTATAATGATTTCGTCAACACGTTTGCAACGCCCAGAAAGAAAGTTTCAGAGACCCCACCAAGCATATATACTCTTGGCCAGCATCAAATCCTAAATCGATTTAAGTATGGCCGTTTTTTCTGTCTGTCTGTCGGGCATATTCTCCTTAACACCAAAAATGTAGCAGGTTAGTATTGAAAATGGCCTACATCGGTGGAAGGCGACGTTTAAAACACCACCTAAAGCCTCTATTTTTCAAAAGGAATAAACAATTGGCCTTCTGCTCGTTGCTCATAAACTGCAGCAGATAAATCTATCAAAAATTTAAACGTTTGTCGTGTGAACTATGCTGATATAAAAAAAAATCAGCCACGCCTACTCCATTTCATAGCGTCGCATAATTTCATTGTTTTCTTATACCTTTACAATCCGCGGAAGCAAACTTCAAAAACCTCATAAACTATATATAAGTTCTTGGCCAATTTCAAATTCGGAACGCATCTGCGTGTGCCCGTTCGTTATGTCTGTCTGCGCAATTATGTAGTCTCTGTGGTAAACAGTTTGCCGTTCGCAAAAAATGAAGATATCGCCTGCACACTTGCAAAAGTATTGAAATTGACCCAAAGAAAAACAGTGTTGCATTTTTGCTTTCTTTGTCTTTTGCTCGTTGCTCACAAGCTACAAGAGATACACGATGTAAATTTCGACAAAACTATTCTCCAAAAATAAGATAACGATGACGGGTATAAAAAACTCGGTCACAACTGAATATAATTTTCTTATTTACTTTTGTTCAAAGTTTAAATTCATTTATTTAGGATTTTTGAAGCAATTGGATCTTTTTGAGGAGTAAAAAATATTTTGAAATCTGAGAAGACGATATGACGTTTTTCAGTTGACTTAGAAAATCTATCGATGACAAACGGCAAATACGATATTATGTTGTTTACCTTGAAAAGCCGCACATTCGACTATCGGTGCAAGGGAACATACATTCCTTGAACGAATAATTTCATTAAATTTGATCCGGGAATAAAAGAGGCTAAAAATCTTTTCACAAATTCCTATCTATTGTTTCTTAAACCACTTTCCAAAACAATTCAAAATAAACGGTGTTCAACCGCATTTTTATATGTTGTTTTCAAAAGCGAGCGAGAAAGGCATACAATAATGTGTTTATAATAGAAAAAGAAAAGTTACATTTCCAAACTGTACAAGTTTTTGAAATGATGACGTAAGCTACCAATCAAAATTTCAAAGAAGTAGAAAGTGATGATTTTATTTGGAAAATAAACCAAAAGTATTTGTAGACTGTGTACAGAAACCTCCAAAGCTCAGAAATTAAGCAAAACCATGCCTTTAGTGCCATTTGGCATAGGCTATTAGGTGGTAGAGATGAACTTAAAAGAGGTCACTTCTTGACGAAAGCGCCATTTCGGTAAAGTTTCAAAAACAAACAAATAAAGTAAGAATTGATAATATACTGCACTGAGAGAGATGTACGAGCTCGTCCAAGAGGGGACAAATATATATGGAAGTTCTCCGACGAAAAGGAAAACGTGTAAAAGCGAATGAAGTGGAAGTGGAACGATTTTTACACCTTGGCAGTGTAATATAACCATACTTATGGATAATAATGGATTCCATAGAGCACACGAAACTAAACTATTAATTGGACTCTTTAAGCTATCACTTGCTTTATCGTGAAATATATTCAAAAATTAAATCACGACATTGCCACCCAAGTAGCTTGAATTTGGAACGACTTCACTGTGTAGTACGTTGTATTGGACGGATTAGGAAACACCTGTGCAACCATTTCAACTTAAAGCGAGGCAACGAATTTCCATTCAGCAACTAATCATTTCTCTCGTGTCCGTTAATCGTAGTTGCTTAACGAACTATAGGCAAGCGATTGTGAAAAGCCTTCAGCTTCTTTCGTTAACATTTTAAGAGTTTCTCGCTTCAATTTTATAACTTTTATAAAATTTTTATACAAGTTTTTGTTAGTAAATAACATAACGGCGTACATAGTTTTCTTTCACGATAATGGCTGAATAAGATAATGATCTGGAGTAAATCTAAAATGATGAATTTGCTGGTTGTATGTTACAGATACATTAAGATGCAAAGGTGAGGTAATGCGGTAAACTTTTTCGGGTTTTGCAGAAATTTGCAGAAAAAATATTGTACTTCATGCGATCTTGAAATTTGAATGGAATTTTTCATTCTTTCTCAACGAAAACTTTCTTTTTAAGTGTATTGTAGGATATAAAAATGTAAAGTTTCTTAAATTTTCTTTAGTTCATTTCCGGTGTAACAAAAAATATGCCGCAGAGACCTTTAATTATCATATGGGAATTTTCAATGAGTTATCAGTACGTATACGTAACGTATATAGTTGGCATTCACGATTCTCCTTAAAGTTTTAGCTTTTATTTATTTCTCTAAGTAAAGCAAACGTAATTTATGTGTTTGGGAGAACTGGTGAAAATTTGTTGGCAGCACTGTATTGTTGGATGCAAATTCTCACTAAAACAGAACAATATTTTATTTAAAGAAATTTATTGCAATGGCTTTCCCTTAAAATTGACGATATTTTTAAAACGCAATTCTATGCAGCAATAAAAAAATATGTAAAAAAAAGAGCAAAAGGTTATTTGCTTTGAAGCGACTCTTGGTCACTCTACATAAAAAAAAAAATGTTAAATAAAATTGTGTTTTTTTTTTTCTATTTACATCGCGGCTGTTACTCTTTTAGAGAGAAAGTTTCAAATGTTGCTGAGAAATTTTTGTGCTAACTACCAAATATAAAGGTACTTTGCCTATACTCTTAACGAATCTTCAGGTCATTTAGCAAAATTGTTATACTTTAAATTGATCATTTTACCCCATCAGAACGGTTTCATAGTACTTTTAATGAAAAGTTTTTATTTAATTTATAAATGTTCTCCTTGAAACTAGAGAACAATCCGACAAAGTCGTATTGTTGGAAACATAACGACTCAGAGATCATATTTCATGCTTAAACTATCAGCCAGAATACTACGCGCGGACTTGTAAGATATGTTGCCCTTTTTCACTCTAAGACGTTTAGGACGATTTTCAATCAACGGCTTGTTGACTTTTTATAATTGGTTTTCTACCATTTGTAACTTGTACAGGTCCACTCGATTGATTCAAATCAGTTATTATTTCATGGCTTTTCTAAAATATTTTCTCTTCTTCTTATAATACTGTTTTTGATATACGAGACACGATTCGCAATGTTTCCGGCAATTGCAAAGCTGAATGTATATATGCATTGGATATATATGTGTATCTTTTTTTACTCTTTCCAATACTTTTCGCATTGGGAAATTCGTCGAGCTCCTAAAAGGATAATTGAAGCGAACAGACTTCGTTTAAGTTTCTCGCGATAAGTCGGTATAATGCTGAAAACTTGTAGAAAAGTGAAAATATTCTCTACTATATGTACCGCTATATATAGTATCAGCAGGCGACTGGGCGGGCACGACCGATAGGATTCCATCTGAAAGTATAGAAGTTTCTAAAAATGATTATTATAAAAATAAGTAAGACATTCTACCAATCTTGGCGATTGCAACAACAGTCACGCTTCTCTTGAGCTATTCAAGCATAATCAAATAAAAGCAAGACTTTTCCATATTTCTAGTTTCAAAGAGTTCCCGATGGAAGTTTTGATTTTGTTATCTGTAACTCTCACTTTTACGGTTGTGCTGATCGCAAAGGTTGTGCTGATGGCAAAGCCAACTCAGAAAGTACATTAATTGTAAAAAAGGACTAATTTTTTAATTGCTTTGCCGTTACTTGCACTTGCAAGTTCTGCACCCGGAGCTGATATCGATCGTACTACCTACCACAAAAAGATCGTCATTTTATTTTTTCTTAGTTTATTGATATTATTTTTAATGATAACTTTTGGCTGAATCTGTTCAAGCTCAAGCTGAGAAAAACTAAAAAGGAGAAGGCCTCTTGGGCAATATTCTAGAGGTAATTGGTTGTTTTGACAGAAGTACTATTGCAGTTTGACTACGAAACAGCTCGTTTGTTATTACATTCAAGCATCGAGAGCTGGAAGTCAATGTGTATTGGCTGACACTTATATTGAAAGTGTCGGACTTAAACGCAAGTGGATTTAGTTGAGATTTGTGTAAAAATGTTTATGATTATAACTCAGGGGCATATTTTTTACTTTTCACACATCCACTCATATGTTTTATGTCTATCAATTGTTGTTAGTGAGGCTTATGCCGCGTTATCTTACATTTAAGGTTTTTGCAGCAATTGGCTCACAAATATCTCTCTCTCTCTCTCTCTCTCTCTCTCTTGATATTGATCATTGATTACAAATTTCCTCTGATGCTCGCTTTTCGTATGTCGCATACGGATTGACGTACTTAATGTATTTCTAAATGTTGATGGTTGATATAAAAATTGGGATTTTGTATTGACAAGAGCATCAATTTGAAACGGCGTGTAGCGCTTTCTCCGTATGAAAGAAATAATATTCGTAATTGCTTTAAAATTTATTTATGCAGTTGCTTGTATTGAAGCAAGTCTTTCCAACAATTCACAAAAGTTCTCAATACAATATATTCTCAAGCGGAATCACTTATGCGCGTATGCGATGTACAAAATGTGCACAATGTGTGAATTTTTATTAAAAATGATATGATAATATGCGTATATATGAACATTCTGTAAAGTTTAAAGTGTAAATCGCAAAAGGAGGCCTCGTGAGTTTAGAGTAAGTCGTAGAGTCTAAGTCTCTTTTACTATATCGTAAGATTTTTATATGTAAATAAGCAAAGAAATGGCGAATTATTTCTGCTTTGTTAGTTCACTTAAGCTAAGACATATTCTTACATGCATTGGCGGAAAAGTAAAAAAAGCACGTGGTCTCGTCCACAGAGGATTAACAAGAAAGAAAATCATGTTTTCTGGATGAACACTCAGTTATAAAAATAAAAATGCATAAAACACCAGCACCTTTGCTGGCTTTATACCGCATAAGTTAATCCCCCAATAATAGATGCAACCACTTACATAACACAAATACAAACAATACAATGTATGTATATATGTAAAAGTTCTTTTACATATTGTAATGGCTCTCTCTGGTTTATAAGCGTAGGATTACTTTTATGAATTTTTTCATATAAACTTTTTGCATATATGTCGGATGGTTTGGCTGTTGGCATTGCTGCCCAAACAAATAAAGCTCACTTGCGTTTAACCAAAAATATTGCGAATATGTACGACCATATATATGTGTATGTTTATGTACATGCACCTATGTATGAATACGAGTTGCATGTTTCGGTTGTATATGCATTGAAGAATTTTTTTTGTTTTTTTTCTTATTTTTATTTTTATTTTTACTTTTGTTTTTTTTTTTTTTGCAAAACTCACATACAAACCATAGTTAGGAATTTTACATCACTTTGAAGAATTACGTCTGCCTCAATGCTCTGACCGCAACTATTCATTGCAATAACCGAACTAAACGTTTTGCATGCTTTCCGGTTTGTAAACTAGTGGCAACAACAACAAATAATAGCTAAAATGATTATAATATATTATGAGGATGTAAAAAAAAGAATGATAATGGGTTGATAGGTATTTCGTTAAGAAGAGTATGCATCAACTTTTTTAATTTGAATTGAATATAACAATCAAACAATCGACGTTATGTTACAGGCGCTATTTAATAAAAACCACTCATAGAACATGATGCGGTGACGATAAAAATTTAATTGATTCAATTGTAAAATGAGTGCCCCCAAAGCATAGGACGGAAGAATGCGCGAGATAACGAAATAGATCGTATGAAATTGTCGACAAATGAAGCCAGTGTATTATAGAAGGCGTGTTTGGAAGATAGTAAGAAAACAAACCGATTTTAAAGCAAAACACTATATCCGAACTCAGCAAAATCATGGTAGTGTCTTATGAAAATGTTCCCGGATTCGATGAAGTGAAGAAGCGCAACAATGACGTCGCAGCGAGATGAACAACTGATCAGATATAGAATTTCAGAGTGCACTAATGCTGAGAAGTCGATCATCTATTAACATTACAAGTTCTTAACCGGTCCCTAGGCCACTTGAATGTGAACATTGAAGAGAATTGCATCTGTAGAGATCGTTTAGCTTCGATTTTGGTTCTGCCATGTGGAGTCTCCGTTAATTGTTAGAAAACCGAAGTAAAAACACTATAATGTCAAATAAAGTGTTATATGCGAAGTGGTCGAAAAAATGATTCGATCCGAACCATTTTGAATGGCGTTTGTTCCTGAGCCAAAATGCATCCGTGTAATAAATTTCATCAATATATCTCAAAAACTGCGAACTGTAAGTTAAACACAAGAAAACAAAATGGTCAGACGGCCACATAGACTTACAATGATATTGAAAGCGATTCTGAACCGATTGCTGTAATATAAAAGGTGGATCTGTCTCAAGCTCTTTTAATACATTCGCTTGTACCATAAGTAGTGTCGGGTATGGAAAGAAAAAGTTTATTACAAATTTCCATCTATCCACCTGCCCTGTAGTATGGTAGTATGGTAAACATTTTTCTTATCTCCAATCTCTTCATAGAAAACACCTAGAACGTCCACACGTATGTTTAAAAAAAACTGTGGACAGCTATGCTTTCCATGTTTTTTGCTCGTTGCTCATAAAGTGTATAACATATAAATTTCTACTTTTATTCTAAAAATACAAAAAACCATCCGTGGCGATCCAATATTATAGAGTATGAATATTTAGTTTTTTATACCCAGCACTGTAAGTTGGGGGTATCCTCATTTTGTTCTTTTCTTTTTCATAATATATGTAGCACCTAAAAGGAAGCTTCAGAGATACTATAAAGCATATACATTCTTGATCAGCGTGAACGCGTGTGTGTTGTTGGCACTTTCCTGATCGCAAGAATGAAGATATCAACTTCAAATTTGGTAGAGACATTGGAAGTTTCTGTACACAGGTTGGTATTGAAAATGGATCAAGCTGCTCGGAGCAGAAGCGCGCAGTGGAGCGTAAACTGAATGCAACTCAGTTTTTTCTAACAAAATTTTTTCGATTTTTGCTCGCTATTCGGAAATTAGTAAAGCTAGACGGCTAAAACTTTCCACATTTGCGTTACGAAAAGGTCCAGCTCACGACTAGGTCCAAAAAAGGAACCAAACGGCCGTATCAACACACAATTACGAGTAATTCAATTTAATTTTTTTCATTTTTTTGAGATTTTATGCCTGTCTATCATAAGGCAAACAAGGTAAAACGTTTAAGACTATTTTGGCCACTCCTCAAATGAACATATATTATCTGCCTAAAAATGGCTTCATTCTAAGATGAATATGATGGACACCCGATGAATTTTTTTCTTCATAATACAAGCGATATGGGTATCAAATAAAAGAACTTGGAGAGTAGAATGCGAAAAGCATAGTGCATATATATAATATATAATTTTCTTATTTGTTTTTTGTTAAAGCTATACACAAGTAAAATCCTAAATCCTTTCCTCGCTTACGCCATGCATAAAAAATATAAATGTTGAAATTCTAATGGCAGCTAATAGGTAGTCGAACTTTCTACTACTCGACTACGATTTATATTATATATTTATTCTCAGACTTCTATATTGAATAACTTGTAAGTTATGAATTTGCGTCTATCCAGGTTTTTCGACAAAATTTGTCATATATTACGATAATGGATAATGGATAATGGATAACCAAAAAAATGTAGCTTACAAAATGCTCTCTACGTCTTAACGAAATTGTGCACATTTTCAATATCAATTTATCGAATTTATCGATTCCTTTGCCTGACCAAGTTCTTAATGATAATGATATTGATTTTTCCTCGTCACGCAATTGCAGTACTTATTGGCATTGTATGCGAAGGCAATTGAATTTTTGTAATATATGCTCAAAATCTTCAATGCTATCTGACCTGATATTTTGAGACGATAAGTAATGGGAAAACCATGATTTAAACACGCCTCAATACCGACTTGAAGTGTAATGGAATTTCATTTTCCATATGTTTATTATTTCACAGTATATAAGTAATCACTAATACTGAGATCTGTTTTAAGTCAATTAACATAAGCAATTAGGGCAAATATTTGCAAATTGACATTTGAGAGCAAGATATCTAAAATAGAAGGTTAGAACGGAACAATTTATTACATAGGTTCTGTACATGAAAACGGACGGTAAGTCTAGTAATCGAAATCGAAGCTCTGGATATATATAGAAAAAAGACTGTCCAGCTTTCAGGCCGAGCACTGAAAATAAAGTAAAAATAAAATGAGCAATGAGTGCATCAAGATCACTTTTAAAAGTTGTAGCACAGTCTGGGTTTTGAAATAGAAGCATAATTGCACGATTGCCACTTATGACAACAACGGCGATAATGTGCATTAAAAAGGTATGAACAGGGGCCCTTAATTTATATTCAATTGTAATGGAAATTGCAAGCAGAATTCAATTCGAGATGTCATGACTGTATACTTTCCAATTATCGAATCAAGATTTATGGCGCGAAGTTGAGAAAGTTCCACTCAAAATGAAAATATCAAAATAACTAAATTAATAACTAACCCGTGTTCGTTTTAGTGCGTAGCAAGAAGAGACCGTTTCACATATATTTTACACCGCATTTTTGAGTGTCATTCTTATGATTCTCAACTTATCGCATTTGTTTTGATGTTCTGTAAGAGCATCAAGAGCTTTAAAGGAAATTTCTAATAATCTTTCATTCATCATCGTTTAGCATTTTGTTTCCTTTCCTTAGTTTTATGAGAGCGCAATCTATTGTTAACGTATTACGTGGAAATAGTGGCTTCACAATCTTTATAACTCTCATTAGATGCCAGAGCAAGGTTAAGGCGTAATTTCTGAGGATGGGAAATCTATGAATACCGTATGACGTCAATTCGATTATTACTTAGTGGGCGGTTGTTAGTTTTTTAGAATCCAAGTTGCAATGCAATGTTGTAGATAACAGGCAGTTGGTGAGACGTGTTGCTTGCAGGACATGTCAAAGTACCGTGCTTGCCGGCCCGGGCACAGCAAAGATCAATTCTGAAACAACTATTAGCTGCACCTTTGTATTCTACAACACGTGTGGCACATGGTTTGTGCGTATGTATATAAAACCCAGAAGTTCTTGGGTTAAACCTTCCGACGATCGATTTAGAATTGCGTTCTGAATTAGTCTAAGCTTGGCGCCCATCTGTCCGAGTGTCCGTCTTGCATTCGTATGTTCAATCTACAGATCGCAATTTTTGAGACATTGTGATGAAATCTGATACATACCGACGTGTTTTGGTTCAAGGTCGAACGTTATTAAAAATAGTTCGGATCGATTCACTTTTTCGACCGCTTGTTTTAAAATGTTGTCGTATGAATGACCGTATTAAGCGAAATAAAGTAGGATATTTAATGATGGGCCGTAACCCACTATAATTTGTTTACTTGTTTGCTTTGCCTTTGGCCTTTCGAGCATTGCATAACACTTGTCCGGTAAACTTATTTATCCGAAAAGTATTTAACTTGCATTATATTCATTTCCGAGATTTATTGCCTGTTTGTAGATACACAGAGGCTTTGATGGATCATCTGGTCTTAATCTCTTTTACCGTCGCTGACTTTGCACTGTGCTCGTTTACCATTTCGTTAATAATTACTAGAGAGTCTATTTATGGCACTTACAACTCGAAGAGTGTAAAACTAAAAATGTCAACGGAGTGGTAACGATCTGGGTGCTAATAGGCATGCTCCGGTATTTATTATATATTGAATAGCATCCATATATAGGAAAAATCTTTTTTCGTCTTGAATGAGGTCGTGTTCACGAGAGCGAAAGTGGAAAAAAACCCTAATGAGAAAACCCATTGTTCTCTCTTCAAATATATGAAGATTAAAAAGAGTTTAATTCGAATTTTTTTTTTTTTTTCATTTTATATTCAGTGTAGATCGTGCCATATATCTGGATTCAATAAAACCTGTATCATCGATTTTTTTTCCTTTTTAAATAAGGTATAAAATTTAACTATAAAAAGTAATTTTTCGCTAATTTTTCATTTATATAGATTTCTTCACGGTAGAGCTACGGTAAACAGTTGCTTAAATCATAATTTTAGTTTATTTCATTAGTGCAAAGTTAAAGAAAAACTTTCATTACAAATAAAATTTGAAAAGCGAGGTAAACATAATTAATTATTATATTGAAAATGAAAGCAATAATTTGATTATTGAATCGACAATGATTAACGATAAGAATTTTAAAAATGAATAAAGTGTGCAGAGGGTGGGAGACCGCATAGCGTAACAACGAAGGCTTTCGATCTAATAGGCTTTCATTATATGCGTTACATACCTTTAATTTAAGTTTAAAGCGTTTGTAAAGGAGGTGAAGGTATATGTAAAATTTCATACACATACTTATTATTGCATTGCAATTTTTCTGTGTTATTATTGTAACTAAATCGTTATTACAACAAGAGCGCAATTAAAAAGTTTTTACTCTCCATACTCGAGTGAGCTCAATGACGCGCTTACGAACTTGCGTGATGTCACGTTTTGCTTGTTAACAACCAACTCAACCAACAATAGCACCCAATACTCGTAATCGTACTCTGGTATGTATAAACACCCACCAAAAACTATATGGAGAACTCCTCTATTTTTCTTCTTTTTTTTTTTTTTTCTCATACAACTACCATGCCAGTCTCTGGCGTATTCAGTTCAAATTTTCGGCATGTGACAAAGGGAAGCAAAAAAAAAAAAAAAAAAAAAAAAGAAAAAGTTTTGTTAAATGCCTAATTGCTTGTCACACAATGTAAAAAAGAAAATAAAATTCCTTTACATTTTCTTACATACATACGTATGTTATATGCTGCATGCAAAACGAAACTCTTAAGAATTATGGGTTTACATTAAGCGATAGGAAATCCTTAGTGGAGAGCATATGTGAACATATGCGGTGCATTCGAAACTTTTTAAGTGTTGTTATCATGAAAAAAAAAATATTCTTCATATACTCGAAAAATACCAAAAATTCTTTAACGCTCTTAATAGACTTTTGTTTAAGAAACTATACATTTCTTTTTGCTTATTCCTCCTTTCCTCCTCCTCCTCCGCCTCTTCTGTCTCCTCGTCTTCCATCATAGCAAACACTAAAATTTTTGTTAATGCGCTCGTGTAGGTAGTAAAGTAGCGAAGGAAGGGACGGGAATAGTTAGTTATATACTTGCATACATGCATACATACATACAAGCAAGGCTAACTGCTTTTGTCATATTAGCCTCTTTGAAACGCGCAAAATAGAATTTACTACAATTTAATTCAAACAAACACAAACGCATGCACGGATGAAAATGAATTTGGCTGCCTTCGCCTTACTACTACCACTACCACTTAACAGCAGTATGTTATCATAACTTAAGTATATTTTTATGTATGTATGAATGAATGTGTATGTGTATTTGTGTATGCCTGTGTACTCGAATGTGTAATTTAATGGAAAATCACTGCTTTCGTAAATTTTCTTGTTGCGTGTCATATGCATTACAATGCTTATAAGTTTGTGTGTAATTTAAGCATTTTATGCCATAACTGTTAGAAATTAATGTTAACTGCATTAGAATGCAACTTCTTGAGAAGATTTACTATGTTAAGATGATTATGAAAGATTTATGTTTATATATATATATATATATGAATATATATATGTAAGTAAATAAAACAAAAGACCTCTGAAACAATTGTTTTCCTTCTCTTATGGTTATTATATGATTAATGTTTTGAGAATGAAAAGCAAAGCAAAACAAACAAAAGCGCAATTATCAGAATATAATAAATGTGTCCCTCAATTGTGTGTCAAATGAATTAGTTCCATATAAGAGAAAGTCAGGCGTTAATCAGTCCCAACTTCAGTGCATAACAAAGGCCAGACGATCCAAGTAATAATTATTTTAAAGAGAGAATGGGATATGAACTTTTAAAGAATCGAAAATTCCTTTGGGTTTTCTCTTTGCCACAGTTATCTATTTTTCCCTTCTTCAAGGCTAAAGTCTTCACCTAATAACCATGTATGATGGTCTCATGGGACTAAGTTAAAATCTTGCATTTTTGGGAAAATGATTAGGGCTTATATATACTCGTCGGACTAATAAACTTACACTTCTGAGTTTCTCACTATGCATTTGTGTGTCATTTGCAAGCTAAGCTCGTTCGTTATTTATCCATTTTCTATTTCTTCAATATGATGACCTATAGACAGACGGAATGGATGATTGGTGCCATAAAGTCAATTATACAAAGTAAAATATCGCTCTTCAATTTGTATAATGGCTGAGGTTTGGAAAGCAGAAGAGTTGAAGTTAAACGGGGAAACCCATAGAAGAACAAGAGAAGATAATATTTTCCACTGTGTGCACTAGCACTCCTTATTAGAGATAGTGGGACATATCGTGGCCACTGTCAATAAGACTTTAGCTATGCAGCTGATCGTAACGTACAGGAATATGTAACAATGAACGCTTCAGGATTGGCATAACAAATATGAGATCTAAATTTAAGTATAATCGATCACTTGGTAATGAGCATTAGAATGCAACGATTGAACCAGTATTTAAATAAAATAATGTAAGAGTTTAATGGTTGGAAACGGATCCTAAATCGAACCCATTCTTTTATGGTATTGAAAAGAAAACCAAGAGGTCTTAATTAATCAATATGTACACACACTTTATGGACACACTTTAGGATATTAGAAAAACTTCGCTTGCAGTCGGCGATTGTAGTGGATCCTTCTTTCTTTAATCATACTTAATATTTAATTGTTTTGCATTTAATGTGAATTTGTGTAATGATCAATTTTAGAAGATATCGTGAATTTGAACGCATTAGTCGTACCTTTCCTTCTTTTCCTTGTCAAAATTTTGATTGAATATCGTTTAGAGATGGTTTGTTTATATTTATCTTACATATAACTGAAAATTTTACTCGCTATAGACTTTTTCTTTATTTTCTTTCTTATATATTTATAACACTTGAGTTCAAATCTCCCTCGAAGTCTGATAGATGGATGAAAATTTCTTAAATGATAAAGATAAACATTTTCGGTCTTCCTCTCGAGAAGAATTTAAAGTAAACGAATGAAACATAAAGTTTTTCTTAGGTACAGTCGTTTCGTTAGTGTTCTGCTACATATTTTCAGTTGTGGTTGGCTTAATACAAGCAAAGCCGCTGTCAAACTTTTATCAATATGTGTTGTTATCAATATTTAATGTGAAATGTTTCCGATCTTTTTCTATTGTCTTATAAGTTCCTTTAGATGAATTTTCAAAGTCATGCTTGGGTATTTAGTGTAAGGTTTTTAAAGATTCAATTCCGGGCGGAATCTTTTAAGAAAAATCCCTCAAGTTTTTAGTCAAGTAATATGTCTGACAAGTCCGTCGGAGACCACCCTTCTTCCTGAGACTCTGAATTTGAATCTATTCGTTATTCTATAGAGACTCAAATCTATGCTAAAGCTTTTAAAGAACTTTTTTTTTTTTTATTAGCCTAATTGAATTGATTAGGCCTTCTAGAATGTATGAGAAAGAATTCTTTATCCGAAAAAATAAAATATGTTTTCTTTAAGCTATGTAAAAAGACTTCCTGTGTCAAGTTAATCCCTGATAGCAAGCTACAGCCTAATGTCCTACCTGTTGATTTTTCACATCTCTAACGTAATAACAGATGCTTTTAAAAAGTATTTTGGCTTATTTGAAAGCATTTATAAACAAAAATGTGTTAGCATGTGTTGGCTTTGAGGCGGAGAGCGATTCGAAAGCTTCGAATACCTCTGCCAAGAAATTGAAAGTATTTCATGAACTAATGATGTTAATTATGAATTTATGAAATTTGAAAATTGGATGCGTATTAATACGTAATAAAGGGTGACGTGCTAACCCTAATGGAAGAACTCCTTCTGGACTCTTCGGTCTATTGACTGCTTAAAGTAACATCGTTTTGCTATTGTTTTCTTTCTTTTTCAATAATTTCTCTCCTTAGTTTTCTTTAATAGGGTAAATATAGAAAGTAGTTTAGATAATAAGAGGTAAAAACGTCATATTGGACCACAGTCTATCATTAAATACTTTATACCATTTAGCGTAATACATTTACTCATGTAACGACTTTTCAAAATAAAGCGTTATGTAAGTAAATAGTGGTCGGAAAAATCCTTCAATGGGTTGCAATCATTTTCAATAGTGTTCGTTCTTCGCCCGAAAACACATCAATTTCATCAGTGTATCTCAAAAATTTCAAACTGCATATTGAGCACAATAATCGACAGATAGACGGACGGACAGACAAGATCAAACAGATCGATTCAGAAAGGGATTCTGAATTGATTGGTATAGCAAACGATGGGACTGTCTCAAATCTTTCTTAATACACCCTCGTACCAATAGTGTAGGGTGTAGAGTGGAAGCATGCTGCAAAAATGAGAAATCGTTTTAAGGACAAGTTCAGTAAGAAAGGAACAAGAGGTAGTTATTTAAAAAGTCTTTTGGTTTGGTGGCTTCACCACAGATTTATGTTCATTTCAAGAGGGCTGGATGATGATGACGATGATTACATATATATAATAATATGATTACTGCTTGTTCGTCTTTTTTGTTTGCTTTTTCCGAGTGCCACTGTTCGGATAAAGATGTTCTTGTAGATTCTTGACTTTTTCACTTTTCTTTCCACACGCTGCCATCTCCTAGATACAAAGGTATTTTAAGCTCTGCTGCTTGACGCATCTATAATTGTTTTTGTTTTTTCTTTTCCATGTGCATTTCTTACTAATTCCCTTAATTAAATTAAATATTTTTTCTTGTTTCTGGGCTTTACTAGCGCGCTTTCATTCCCTTGATCGAAAATGACCGTTTCTGGCACGTAAAACAGAAAACACATAAACTGTTACACTCAATCTCTGTCGGCCCTATCTTCTATCATTTTCTATCTTTTCACTATAAAGTAAATCAACCGCTATGTTTACACTTAACAGTTAAACTAAGAGATAAGCTTTGATGGGTTATAAAATTGCTTTCGTTTCGATAATAGGAAGTCTATGTAAGAATTCTAATGAAAAACCCAAAAACAAACCAAAGCATCAGTTCGACCTTTGTTTTTGCAATTATTTAAAGAATATTTTTGATATTTCATTTTGAAGAAAGCTACAATTTTTGAAACTTTCTTTAACTAAATTACATTTTGCTAGAAAAATTAAGTAAGAGTCATTCGACAAATCTCCATAACAATTTCCTTCACATCTTGAACGTTTTCGTTGGTTGTTCACGTGCAGGGTCATCCAAGGTAGGCATCACCATTAATATCTTCTCGGTCTTTTGTGGAGAACTTGTATCACTTAAAAACATTGGGTTTGCGTTCGTAGACTCGGCAAGTGCCACACAAAATTTAATACACATTCTCTGATCCATTTTTTGTGATAGCAGAGCATACCGAAACATGTGTAACCTTTATATCTGTCAAAAACAAACGAAAAATGCAAAATGGCTAATGATGTCACCATATGTTGGGGACATATATACCAAAATAACAAAAAAAAATATATATATATATAAAAAAAAATTAAAAAAAGTTCGAAAATCAAATGTACGTAGTCCACGAAATTTGAAAAGTCGTCTTTTGTTTTGAACGCGCCTCGTCTATAATATATTATTAATATTAAAATCAGATGAACAAACTTCTTATGTAGATTAAGTTCAAATATTAAAGTAATAAAATATTTTTTAAATTGAATTATGCCAAACAAAAAAAAAAAAAAAAAAAAAGGCAAAAAAAAAAAGAGAAAATCATCTTACATTTTGTTGTTTTCCTTCTTATAATAATAATAATAATGAATAAATCATGGAAACGTTGAAGGCAAACAAAAGAAAACATGCCGAACAATTACTATGGAGAGCGTATAACAACATAATTCTTGCAATTACTACACTCAACCATGTCCAAAAAGATAAACATTTTATGTTAACACACATAAACATTTATACACAAACATATGTGTGTATGCATGCAAAAGGCATTTGTGTATGTTTTACGAGTTATGGAGTTTCTATGGAAAAAACAAAAACCACACATTTTCTTATGCCCAAATGCACAAACTAACAAACATTAATGTCGTCCTTCGGCGGGGAGAAGCGAGACCGTACATAAAGTATGACTTTTAACATACCAATCCATACAAAGAATACAAGCAAGCACCAACATCGACTCCTACTAACTACTAACCGTTATATAAACAAATTATCTTTGCTGAATTTTCTGGTGAAGGATGTAAGCATTTTTATACCTACTAGACAGTATCGACTCGTAGGTGTATACAAATTTCGTAACAGATATCCCTGATTAGTGAGAAACAAGTAACTAAGTAATAAATAAATAAGAAAATTTTATTTCTTTTTTTTCTTTCATTTTACAGTTTAAGTTTGAAGTTGAAAATTACGATAATTTAAAAACAAAAATTTAACAAAAATTTATAAAAATTTGAATATATTTTTATCGATTAACTTACAACTTACACTATTGCACTATTGCAATACTACGGCCTTGTCAATACTTCGTATAAAAATGATTCCAATTACTTCACTCATATGTTCTTAATTAATAAAAATTAAGCGATTTTCATATATAAAAAGTGTACGGGCGATGGCGGGGATGATGATGATGATGATGATGATGACGATGATGGGTGTCCAAGATTCGCCCTAAAACGTATGTAGATTTCTTGCTCATAAGAGATTTGAAAGTGTTTTTCGTGTCGCTACTGAGTATGCCTGTGGGGGCTCCACAAGTTCAAGATAACGAACAAAGTGAAAGGCATAATACAACGTAAGCGGCATTGCGCACAAGAGAATATGACAATATTATCGAACCACAAATAAGCATGAAATGATTTATGTTTCTCGAACATGAACATATATAGAAAAGTTATGAAAATAAATAACGATAAGGAATTGATTTTAAAATTAACGATGTAATGTTTCTTGACAGCTGAATACTATTAATGGGATCCAAAATAATATTTCCAAAGGCAAAATTTAAAAACGATACCCAGTAAGTAAGTGTTTTAATTAACACTAAGAAGGGAAATTTATATTCGTCTTGGGGTAAGGGGTTGCGGGAACAATCCCGTTGACACCAACTCATTCAATAATGATTGCAAAATATCTTTTTAAATATGAATGTATTAGTTAACCAATTGAGATCACTTCTTACTTCTCCAGTATATATAGCATATATCTGTATAAGCGTGAATTACAACTCATTGCTTATTATCGCGAATAACTTGGGTGACATTTTCATTTTGGATCTACGATCAGCAATTAACAATATGGATGTTTTAAATGTTCAATCTTCACTTTTGCAGCCATAGGCGTATCTACGGCAACAACCCATAAAGAAGCAGGTGAATGCTACCATGGCAAATATGAAGCGAATATTAAGGGAAAAGTTCATGACATTTTCCACAATAAATGTTTTTGAGAGATGCGTAACTTTGCCAATATTAAATCAATTGCTTTCCTCTTTCCAGAACTCATGGTATAGAGTTGACTTCAAAAGAGACCTGTGAGAATCGCTTGCTTCAGTTTTTCAGCTCTAAGTCTCAGTGATTCTAGAGTTGTAGCATAACAGCTTTACCAGACAAATGTCAAAAGATTATCGATCAAAATTACACATATTTACTTAAATATATAAATATTATATATATATATAGGCATATATTTTATTTTTTTTTATTTTATTTTATTTTATTTTCTTTTACCTACTTATACATGAAATTCAACTAAACAAAATTAGCAGTCGAATTCAAATACAACTTAAGAGCAAATCTTATACTAATTGTTTTAAAAACTAATGTACAATATGAAGAAAGATATGAAAAAAGAAGAGTACTAAAAACAAAAACAAAGTAACTTATAAAATAATAATAATAATAATAATAAGGATAAAAAAAGAAAAAAAAAGCATGCACACAGCTAGCACAGAAGCACACCCGCAACAAGAACAGATCCAGGTTGCAAGTGCATCCCTAATTCATTGCAAACTTTCATAAGCTTGGCAACCGACACGTTAACAACACCATATAATTTTCGAAAAAAAAAATTTGAGATAATACGAACGCAAGTTAGCTTAAGTACGACGTAGGAAGATCACGCGTATTAAGCAAAGCTGCTTTAATAGACTTTAAAGAGTCCGATAATGAGAATAAGTGATAGACATCATTTAGGTTTCTGCAAACAACTCTGAGCGGGTTAAACTGCTCATAATTGTATTTACATTGGCTAACCTTAATCAAGATAAAGTACCTAGAGAAACGGTTAAGGACATTAAAACTTAACTCGCCAAATAATGCGGGCGAGTCTATAGTAGGAAACGCCAAACACAAATCTACGTTTCTCAAGAGACGATAAAGATAACACAAGCAACATAAGTTCATAGGGGGGAAGAGAGGCAATTGGGTCCCAAGCCAAATTCCTAAGGGGAAACAGCTAAAATTTCTTTCGAAGAGATTCAATTCAATCTACATAGCACCTATAGGAAGGACTCCACACAACAGAGGCATACTCGAGTATGGGTCTAACCAAACACATGTACAGCTTTTTCGTAATGTACGCTAAGCTAATCAATCTCCTTGGGTCACCTCTTTATGAAAACAAGCGCGGACCTAGCTTTGCCTAAGCTAAAGGAGCTAAATATGCAAGTTAAAACGTAACCTATGGTCAAAGAGAACGCCTAAATCTGTGAACGATTCAACGTCCTTCAGCTTGTGCGAATCTATGAAATACTGAGTAATGAATGACTTCCTTCTTGAGACAGAAAGCTTCTTATATTTACTTAGGTTTAGCTTCATATGATTCAACAAACACCATGCAACCAAATTATTCAAGTGATTGCAATTCTACGGAAAAGAAAGAAAACAGTTTCACATCATCAGCATACATTAAGATCTGGCTGGATTTAATCACCGAAGGCAAATCATTTATGTATAGATTAAATAAAACGGGTCCTAAGTGGCTGCCTTGAGGTACGCTTGACGTAACGGCGAATTCGTATGAGGTGATGAAGTTAAACAAATCCCTTTATGACCTATTATGCAGATACCAGCTTATCCATTTAACTAAATGGGAAGGGAAACCAGAGGCTTGAATTTTAAAAATAACTAATTTATGGTTAAGCAAATCAAACGCTTTGCTAAACTCAGTGTATATGACATCAGTGCGAGAGCCACTAGAGAAAGCCTTGAAAACATGACAAGTAAACTCTAACAGATTGATGACCGTAGATCTTCCTTTTCGAAAGCCATGTTGGAGTGGAGAAATATACGATTTGATGGCAAAGGCCAGATGCTGAGTCACAATTCCCTTGAATAGTTTAGGCAAAACTCTCAACTTTGCGATTCCTCTATAGTTCTCAACAAGTTGTCTACCCCCACTTCTGTGAATAGGAATAAGAAAACCACTCTTCCAACACAAAGGGAAAACACCTAAATTCAAGGACTGATTAAAAATCTTTGAGATAACACCACATAGCTCGACAGCGCAAGATTTAAGTACACATGATGGAACTCCATCATGTCCAGATGTACAACTGTATTTCGGAGAATTCAACTCTTCAAAAACGTCATTTTCAGAAGTAACCAAATTAGGAATTGAAACCAAATTAGTTATCGGATATGGGTAGTTTGCTAATAAATCGTATCGATGGCAGTCGAAAAGTTTTGTCGGCAGTATTCAGCAAAGAAGGTTTTTTTTGATTTGGGTTGTTTTCTTTTGGTTTTCTTTTGGTTTCTTTTTTCCGAGTTTCATCTTAGAACTGAACATATTTGCTTAAAACATGATATCTTTCATAAAGGTTCCGTTTGTTGGATTTTTTACCTAATTCTGAGGCAGTGCAATGACAAGCATGAGATCAATTTATTTTTCAAGACAAAGTTTGCCCTTATATTTCATACAAAACCTTAACAACAACAACAACAACAACAACAAAGATGATTTCCACCGTTCATTACAGGCTCTGGAAGTATTTCAACTTTGGTCAGCAATGAATTATTTATGTGCATCTGTAGCTTCCAATATGACAATGTATATGTATACCAAAATGAAAGAAAAGTGTTTGAAGTATGTGTGCAAGTATGTCTGAAAGTTTATAGGTGCTCGTAATATAAACAAATGTACACAATATTTAAAATAAAATCCATATATATGTAGAAATAATTAGGAGGAAAAGAAGACAGTTTTACAAGTGGAGGCGCAGCAACTCGTCTAGCTCAACTTCAGCCTTGCAAATGGGACATCGGCGATTAAATGTTAATGCCTGACGGATACAGCTTTTGCAGAAAACATGGCCGCACATTGTGGAAGTCGGTTCTCGTTCTACCACTGATTCCAGGCAAATAGGGCACATAAATTGGGCAGGGCTGTCTAAAGCAAGGCGTCGACGGGTTGCCCTTTGCACGTTATTGTTTGAAGCTTGCCCTGATACAAATGATACTTCATTAGTTTCCGATACGAACATTACATCGTCACTTTGGGGTGTCTGGGTTAGATCAATAATTGGCATTTCATCGTTGCCACTTCGACGACCAAATCTTAAAGTATGTGGTGGGGTCTCCGTAAGATCAATAGATGGTATGGGCAATTCGACACTGGCACCAGTTGCCCCCGCAGAGGTAGCACTTACGTTTTCATGCGTTTGCGCTTGTGGCACATGACCGCTTGAGGGATTTTCGTCTGTAGCAATAGTAAGGCGACTTTGTCGGCTACCTGCTCTGCTATCGACATTTTTATTGGGTTCTTCCGACAAAGGCATTGCAGATATAAACTTTGTAATGAAAGCTCACACTAAATATTTTTTTCCTACCGCTTTCGCCTCTGCTCCAATCGAAACGTGCGCTGACGAACGCGATTGCGACGATTCAAGATTCGATGTTCTTTGCTTTAAACCCTTAAAGAAAACCAATTGAATGCACAATTTACCGCAATGTTTAATTCCTACGATCAAACCTTTTTATTTGATTGATACCGTCAGAACGCTGCCAATGGAAAGGGACTAGGATATCAGAAACGTCTCGAGAAGGTACAATTCTGTATTCTTTGCTATTGTACGCGAATACAAATTTCTCCTCCCACTAGTGCAAAACCCGTTCTACCGGATCTTAAGTATATTTTAATAATTTTCAATAAGTTCTCCCGCTTTCCTCCGGAATGTCAAAATTTTTCTTGCACAAATTTATAAAATTATTTAAATAACAAGGCAGATAGAAAAGTGTCCGCGTGCCAGACTATTCAAGAAATTTTCTTAAAAAAATCCTAATTTTCAGATGAATATTTTTATTTATGCGTAGTCTGATAGTTAATGAAGTTTAAACTTTTCAATTTATGTGTCATCTGACGCAGAACAAATATTTTCCAATGGTTCCTCTGTTCACATTAAATTAAAACGCTTTTCTTTCTTTTTCTTTGTATAATAAATTAAAGAAAAAATTGAAGGCAACATAAATAGAATAATAGAATATTTGCACAGATCAGCAGCAAGAACTGAACAAAAATTTATGATTTGTTTATCTGGGCTCAGTAAAGAGCTTTCTGGAAGCGCAAAGACAATGGTCTTTCATTTATAGTGGTAGCATGAGCACAGTACATTGAACAAGTGTTTTTTCTTATCTTTTTTCTGCAATATGAGAGAACACTGCACTATAATCAATAAATGCACATACTTTATAGTAGTGTCGGTACGGTTCTCCGATTTTGAGAGACTGTGCCGCCCTTTGTATACTTAACACATTTACAAGTCAAAAAAAATTATATGTAGCAGTGTTTATGTACTGAGCATCAATATTAATTAATTAAATCGCTTTAAAAGTTATTAATAATTGTAAAATTGTGCATAATTCAACTCTGGCAACTCTGCGCAATTGGTATTTTTATTTCTTTTTAATTTTTGTGGCTGGTTAGCTTTATTGTGTGCTAAATTATAATACACTGTAAGAATAAAGTGAGTGTATTTAAAGTAAAAGGAATAAATTTGTCTTCTTGCTTTCATTCATTTGGCTTTTTGCAATCAAAAATTGAGCTCTGTGTAAGTCTCTCTTTTTTTTTGGTGTTTGCAGTTTTGTTTTGCCTTCGCTCTCTTAGTACACAGTGTCAACGTAACGGAGGAGTTTCCTCAAATTTGTTGACAGTTTGTGCTGTAGATTTATTTATTTATTTTTTTTTCCTTGCAATTTCCTCTTTATTTCCTTCACAATCCACTTCTATCATGTTTGACGGGACATGGATTGTTTATATACGCCATGTCGTTGGAAAACGGGCCCAGAGTCTGAACGATTCACTTCTTGTTGCCTTTACGATCGTTTTTGCCCTGCAAAGTGTGCCGGTATTATCGGCCGTGCTGGTGACGCGGTCGCTGATCCCTCGAAAGGCTTACGTTGGTCATGTCTTGGTCATGTCGGTAAGTGCTTCTGCTTTATGTTATCCTGAAGTGGCAAGAGTATCTCCTCCTAGTGCCGTCGCTCATTCTAATCAGCCGTCATCGCCTAAAAATTATAAAGAGCAAAATGAATCATCTTCTCCCCCTGGCTGTTCAAGTGTGAACGCTGGTCACCAAACTGGGCATGTAGCTCAAGCTGCTTGTGCAACTGTGCTAATCTCCTCAATATTCCCCTCTCATAACGCCCCAGCCGTGAACCTACTATTCCTAGTAGTAATGAGATTTGCTTGACGGCAGTGCCTCCCAGGAAAGCAATATTTGTGTCAAGAAACATCGGTGGATAACATAAAAAGCTACCTGGTGGCGAAAGCCCCATCAGTCAACTTAAAACGCGTTAGCATTTTCAAAATGGCTCCTTCTCAATCTCGAGCAATCTCTTCTTTTAGAATACTAGGTCCGACTGAAAACAGTGATATGTTGTTAAATAAACCACTGTGGCCAGTAAGATCCTCAATTAAGGAATTTATTCGTCGAGATCGAACCCGTAGTACCAAAACAGTAGTCCTGTCGTCTTCAAAAAACTACATGTTTCTTCAGGCCCATTATATCTCATTTATCAAAATGTTAAGGGCCTAAATTGAAAAATTCGTTCTACTTTCCTTAATTCAGTAAGCACTGACTTTTTCTGTTTGGCCTTCATTGAAAGTTGGTTAAAACTTGATCTACATTCGTTAGAACTCTTCCATAATTCTTTCCAGGTTTTCAGAAATGATCGATTGAATCGCATTGGTAGCGGTGTATTAGTTGGCGTGTCTGCGTCAGTCCCGTCCAATTCAATAGAATTTCCCACTTTTCTAACGTTGAATCTATCGCCATTCGAGCGAAAATGCCTAATAAACAGCTATTTATAACCTGCTCCTACATTCCCCTAAATTCTGATATCTCCATATATAAGAAACAGGCTGCCCTCATTTGTGAAGTGGTCTAGAAGCAGTCTAGACTCACCGATTTGATCATTGCGTTGGAAGACTTTAACTTGCCTCAAGTCACTTGATATAACAGTGATAATTCTGGCTTTTTGATTCCTACTTCAACATCTAATAGAGCTGTTGTGTTCTTTAACGAATTATTTGACCATAATTTAGTTCAATATAACCGTACCCCTAATTGTAATGGTAGACTGCTTGATCTCTGCTTTGCCAATTTTCCTGAGATTAGTTGTAAATTGTTGTCCACCTTTTAGTTTACCTGAGGATCCTTATCATCCAGCAATGTGCATTTCCTTTCATCACAATGGTTCCTTGAGAACTGCCTTAATATTCCAAATCGAACCTTTTCCAACAAATATTATGATTTTCATAAAATCAATATTGTATAGTCCCCACTTGGTTTTATAAAGAGGTGGTCCAAAGAGGCTGCACATGTATTTGGTTAGACCTACACTCGAGTATGCCTCTGTTGTGTCCCCTACTTCATATAGGTGCTATGTAGATTCAATTGAATCTATTCAAAAGCAATTCTTGCTGTTCGCCCTTAGGAATTTGGGTTGGGACCCGATTGCCTCTCTTCCCCCCTATGAAAATAGGTTGCTTCTGTTGTCCTTACCGTTTCGTGCGAAGCGTAGATTTGTTCTTGGCATTTCCTTCGTAATCAAAGTAATAAATGGTGCTATTGACACGCCTTCATTACTTGGTGAAATAAGCTTTAATGTCCCTAACTGGTTCTCTAGGCACTTTATCTTGGTTAAGCTTAGTCAATGTAAATATAATGATGAGCTCTTTAACCCGCTTAGAGTTGTTTGCAAGAACCTGAATGACGTCTATCACTTATTTTCATTATCGGACTCTTTAAAGTCCATTAAAGCCACATTGCTTAATACACGTGATTTACTCAAACTAGCTTTTAACCCTAAAAAGTCGTTACGATTCGAAAATTAATTGTTGTTAACTAGTGCCGGTTGCCAAGCTTATGCATGTTTGCGATGGCATAGGGGTTCATTTGCAATTTGGTCCTGTACCGGTTGTGGGTGTGGCTCTGTGCTAGTTGTGTACATGCTTTTTTTTCTTTTTTTCTTTTTTCCTTCTTATTTGTTTTATTATACTTATACTAAGTTTTAATATTAATGAATTTAAGATTTACTTTAAGAGTCAATTGAACTCGACTGTCATTTGTTTTAGTCAAGTTTCATGTATAAGTGAATAAACAAATAAATAAATATATAAATAAATCATATGTGCTTCGCTGTCATATAAAACGAGTTTCGGTGATTCGCTACGAAAGGTGATAATGAAAATCTTGACCATTGAAGATCACTATCAACATTCATGTCATGGATGCGTTAAGGACGTACAGTATCTGAGTGGCAATCCTTAAAGGATTGCCAGACTCTGCCTGGCGTTTAACTGCAAACTCAAGATGGTTTTTAACTTGAGAGTAGAAATCAGATTAAAGTATCTGACGAATTGATTCCTCACATAGTGTTTGATATTTTAGCAATGAAATGCATTGCAGTCTCGGGTTTGACTTTGTTTAGAAAAATTCGAGATTAACAGCGGGCTTTACGGTTTCAAATGTCACTTTTTTTTTTCTTAAAGCTACAGTTTTTGCTACAAAAGAAGAAAATTGCCGGAAACAAATTTAGTTATGCGCTCATTTAAACATGCTTCCTTAGTAAAATTGAGCCTATTTGGAAAAGACAAGTAATTAATAAATAAGAAAATGAAAATAGCTTTCCCAATCCCCAATACTTCCCTTTTACATGCACATTACTTTGGATTTTTTAAAATATATTCTAACGTGATTCCGTCTTTTATAATTTTAGCATAGTGCAAGTTTTATTTATAAACTCACGAAAGCTATTTACAAGAAGTTATATTTACGACGCTTTAAATCTCATTATGGTCTTGTCCCTCCGAATCACGCAATTCGAATTTCTTAACTTGACTCCCGCAACTCAATTTTCGACTCTCTTACGATTCGGTTACGACTGACTCAATTTTCACGACTAACTTTTGACTAACTTTTCGATTCGCTTACGACACTTTTGCGACTGACTCTACTGAGCTTGTCTTCCGCAAATATTCAGCTTATATATCGTTTTACAAACAAGCTACCTTTACCTAAATTCATCGCAACATTTTCAATCACTCAATTTTCCGCTAAATTTTTGTCAATTGTTTTTAATCTTTTCGGCAGTCGCCAACTGCATGACCATGGTAACGCGCACATGACTATGTATGTATGTATGGTTTCCTTCTTTCTTAGATTTGAGTTTCTTACAAAATCGACAAATTTTTAAGAAATAAATTATTAAATATGCAATTTTGCTAACGATATATATATATATATATACAAAGAGGCAAAACAAAGAATCTTTAATAATTCTATAAAAAAGAAAAGAGAAACCATTGATTATAAGGTTTTTGGGGCATTAATTCTTTAAAATTGAAATTTAGTTTTTCCCAAAATTCACTTTTGCATGGAAAATTAAAAATAAAAAACATAAGAGAAACTTTTCTAATTAACTTTTGATTACAAAAACATCATACTTATGTACAAATTGGAAAAATACATAGAAAACTTTTCTACAAATGTTTACGTGTACCAGAT
The DNA here is from genome assembly GCA_001077435.1 of Glossina morsitans morsitans. Classification (NCBI taxonomy): domain Eukaryota; kingdom Metazoa; phylum Arthropoda; class Insecta; order Diptera; family Glossinidae; genus Glossina; species Glossina morsitans. Next base: position 13,577 of record CCAG010000236.1, on the reverse strand, counting down.
ATAAGATGTATTTGTATTCTACATCTGCATGTAATCATTATCATTTTATGTGTGTCATCAAAAGTTGACTTTGGTCAAACTTGAGTTTTACTCATTTTTTTTGTTTTTTCTCTCTCTCTTTTTGTTTATATGTTTGTCCGGTTTATATGTTTATATTTCTTTACTTGGCCTTGTGATTTTGTGGCACTAAGTTGAAAACTTTTTTACTGTGTTGTTATAGAGCTAATTTGCAAATAAATGACTAAACTTTGCATGAGGAATTCAACAAATGCCCTTTTTTTTCATTATTATATATATATACATATATATATAAATATATCCCTCTTCCTTTACATATTTTACGCACACTGCGCCCCCCCCCCACTTCCACCAGCACACTTATTTAGCAAATGCTATGCCATCATTATGGGCCATTATCGTTAGTAGTTGTTGTAGTTGTTAATGGCATGTGTGCAAATGTGAATTGCACTGTTATTTCATTACAAATATATACACTTTAATGTAAATTTAATGAGTATTTCATAATATCATTCTCATCATCTTTTATAATAGTCAATGTTTTTCAAGATAATGTACACACAACGGGGGTGAAATGAATAATAATAATAATAATAAATTGTAATCATCGTATGAATATCACGCGTACGCATTCACTTAATGTATTATGTACATTCATTCATACATCTATATAACAAATCAATAATATTTGATGTAATTTGCGGTCAAAATTATTTCAACTAACAAATCACCGGATTCGAGATTCAACAGTGTAATTGAAAAATGCGCGGAACGGTGTAATAATATATATATATATATATATATATTATTTAATTAAATAAATGAGAGCGAACGTATTTTTCGCATAAAAGCGCATCTTTTACGCCGACCAATCTCTTAAATCACAGTAAAAAAATTCTTCAATATTTTCTTTGTTCGAATTGTCTTTACACCTAAGCTAAGAAATGTTTACGAATTTGAATTCTGTATAATATCTCTTTTATAGGCGTGGTCCTGCAGTTTCCATTCCTAAATTGCGTAAAGTCGGCCTTGAATATTGATGCCTATACCCCTCACAATAGAAAAAAGTCGGATAGACAGACAATTCTAAATCGACTTTAAATGTTATTCCTATTATTTATTATTATTATTATTATTATTATTATTATTATTATTATTATGTAAATTTAGTCAGAGAATAAATTCTAAGACTAAAGTCTTAAAGCACTAGCATCTAAGGCTTTCGGCTTTTACTTTTTTATTAATATTATTATTATTATTATTATTATTATTATTATTATTATTAAAAACTCTACCGCACTGAGATTTGAATCCACGACCATTGAATTGCTAGTCGAGACTCTTGCCTACTCGGCCACTCAGGCGGATTATTCCTATTAAGAATACATATACTGTAGGAGATCTTCGACATCAATATTTGGATGCTAGGAAGGGCAAGTCTAATGCCTTGCAATCCTTTAATGAGAAGCATAATATCATCTGCATTCTAAGTAGTTTTGATTTTTTAGAAAATTGTTTGTCACGTGCATTAACATGTCTAAAAATAGTGCTTCGATTTAAATTTCATTGATAATTACTTTCATTCTCTGCAGGCATGTTAATTAAAACAATAAGCGAGAAACTGAAGCAAAAATTTCTCCCTCCCTCATAACACCGTTATTTTTAAAAGTGCTTTGTATGAAAAAAATGTCTAAATTTTCAAAATTTTTCGACAAAAAGCCCTGAGTAACAGTATTTCGGTGTACGAAAATAGATGTCAAAAGTTGACATCGGATGAACCCATAATTCTTAAGAAATGTAACCCTTTATATGAGGACACGGTCCTCATATTTAATATTTTATAATTGAAATTGGATCATGATAGTACATCGCTAGAAAAAGTAATTCTACTAAATTTGAGCCAAGTAACCAACTTTTCGAAGCCCACTGTTTACAAGGGGCCAGGTAAAAAGTCTGCTTTTATTGCCCACGAAAACGAGATTTTTGTATTTTACCACAAAAAGATATGAAAAATTTCATGTGATTATTATTGTAGGGTATTCAATGGCCGGCCTTGCCGGTTTATAATGCTTTTATTTGTTTACAAAAGACAATTACCTTTGACTGGATAAACCGACTTCAAAGGTAAGTTTTTTATTTGTTTTTAATTTACTAACTGTCGAGCGCTACAATGTGACTGAATGATATTAGTGTTACCAAGGCCACGACCTCTCCTCCTTGATCTAATATAAACAGTATTTACAAGTATCCGTAGCCAATTATATTGGACAACGCCTATCTACTGAAACTGTTAAAGTTCATATTTCGTCTTAACGTTTTTCTTTAGGCTCTTGTCAAGTTTAGTTCAAATATCAACCAATCCGGTCACATTTCGAGAAAACCGATAATCTCCACGACATCACATAAACAGATTGAAGCAAATGTGTCCTATTGATTTTTTTTTTTTTTTTTTTGAATACCGAAAAAAGTTGTATAACAATAATATCCGTGGAACTGGACTGCAGCTTGCAGCGTGACAGGTGCAAATTAGATTAAAGATCGCTTAATCCATGCACCGACAGGTAGAGAAATTCAGAGGGAATTTTTAGAAATTCTGACTTTGTGTGTGATCGACGGGCATTCTTTTGCTAATAAATAATGTCTAAAATCACTTAACTCAGATCCATTCTGTATGTCTTTAGATAATATTATTTTAAGACTTGCCGATTGAGGACACCCCGGTAGCCTGCAGGCACTCCCTTTCTCTCCCTCTCTCATCACGTCTTTCTGAACATCATAGTATCACACATATAGAGAAGAGCTTGACTTATGTTAAGAAAAAAGAAGAAAAAACCACACACCAATCACATTTCTGCTCGTATTCAGCCACTTCCAGTTCCACACATTTAGAATTATTTCATGATTATCAGGTAACCCGGAAACAAAGTTTATGTGATAGACAAGAAAAAACATTGAAAATATTGCACAAAACATCGCATGAAAATGACGAGAACTACAGGCGATGTTTTCTGAGCGACATAATTTTTTTTATTATATTTCGATAAATTGTTTATTAATTTTCAGTATTTGCCTGCCTTTCCAGATCTATACACAAAAAGCGTTTCCAGCTTGAAATATTCCTTATCATTATCTTTCCTCATTCGCCTGAGAGGCCGAGTAGACTAAGGATCTCAACTAACAACTTAATGGTCGTGGGTTCAAAGCTCAAAAGCAGTAGAGCTTTCAATAAAGCTGATAGCCTCGGATGTGTTACTCTGCTTAAATTGTTAATAATAATAACAATAATAATAATATGATTGTTGGAAGAGTTTATGTTCGAGCCTGCCACTTGTGCTGCTTCTGCTAAGGACAGAGTTGCACGTTTTAAACTTTGGGTACAACAAAACGACAGTGAAAACGCTGATGAAGCTACGCTAACGTAATTTTCGTTGGTAATGCTTTTAAATGAGTGCAAAGACCTGCTTTTTTTTGAATTGGACATTTTGTTGGAAACCTCGTGGAGGAACTCAAAAACGTCAAGGGGAAAGTCTCTCTCAGGTAATGGGCTTGTTATTTCTTCTATTCTGTTGAAGTCTCAAAGTGTCCATTAAATCAATTAACAACAAAATCGTTTTCGAAAAATTTTGATTTTGACAAAAACTTTAAATCTGTTACATTTATAACAGTCTTCTTACCGCTACTAATCAGTCAAGGCCTAACTATTATAGTTTCCTTCGTACTTACTTAATTTTTTTTTTTATCTATTGTTATGCGCAGTGCTAAAGTGATTATTTCATAACTTAAAGGCAGCAGTAGAGAATTTTCCTTAAAGATTTATTTCGTTTAAAGCTCACCTTGAAACAGTGAAGTGATAATATAATGAACAAATTTAATAAGATTATACGCAGCTGCAAAGTTTATACCCTAAGCAATCAATTATAAGGTTTAAAAAGCGATACAAATCGCTCTAATTAAAAAAGGAGTTCTAAAGGTACATCCGGTTTAAGGCGAACCTTTGATATATAAAAAATATCATATGATTGTTAGTTGCTTGAACAGGATTTCAGACCTTAAGTTATTAGATAGCTGGTGGTAATGAAGTATTTAGAGTAGATTTTAGTTCAAGATCTCTTACAGATCGTTTTCGTCTTCGGTGAACGTGTTTGTAGATAGATTATGCCTTATAATCAATCACTCAGAGCGGATGCTCCAATGATTATACACTTGGTGATGGTCAAGGAAAGAGAAATGAAGAAAGAGATACAGATTGACCGCAAACTCTGCATGCCTGATCATACGATAATCACAATTAAAATATGCTTTATTGCACTGAGAACGTTTGTCTTGAAATTCAACATTTTTTTAAAATAAATATTTACTCTCACCTATGTAACCTATTGTGGCTCATATTACTTTTCGTATTTATTTTGTTGTCATAAATTAATTATTAGGTGCTTGGATGTATTTTGATCAGTGACATCGATTGATGAAAGTGGCGAAGAAATGCGAAGTATCAATGCACACGAAAACCTAGCTCAAGCTTTCAAAGAACATTCGGACGGTTTAGCAGATGATAGATCAACTATTTTATGACTTTTACATGCGACGGAGAAGATCGCAAACTTTATATATAGATATATATATATATATTTCACTCACGGCAGTCTCACCGTACACTTCACAAAAGCATCACGCGGCGTATTTCTTCAAGTATTTCACTCATTTTCAAATCAATACAACTTTTTACACGAGCGAAGTAGTATAAGACAATTTTTACAGAAAATTTAAGCTGAAATGTCACCTTTTAAGCACATGCTCGTTTGAAACAATCAGGTGAGTGTTGACCAAGGCATAAAAACCATAAAGACCATCCCGCGAAAAAAGCCGCGGAGAATTTTCAACATAACCTAATATATAATAGAAATATGCAAATGCATATCATAAATATGCACTTGCGTATGTTAAACCATTATCATCAAACATTTCCGGCATGTGAATCAATTGTTAATATTTCCGTAATATGTAAAATTGTGTGATATAATTTCCTATCACACATATTTATCAATTTATAAAGTCAAATTATTTGTTAATTGAAATTGAAAAGAGGCACACACAATGCAACATAAATACATACAAAAGTACGAGTGTTTACTTCTGCAATATATTTATTTTGTCAATACATACATATTGCATGTATTTGTGTAATGCGTCTTATGTCTCAAACCCAACAATTTATAATGAAATGAAATTAAGTAAATTTTCATTAGTATGCATGCAAGTAAATTTTATATGCACGCATAGTATGGCATATGTGTATTCGAAGTTCTTTTACTTCACATTTTCAACAATTGAAAATTTCCTTAGTTTCATTTTTGCTTAATTTCGAAAATACATAGTTATGAACATCAACAACAAAGTAACATTCCCTGAACGCATTAAGTTATTCATTTCAAATCTATCTTTTATTAAAGAGAAATGTACCAGGAACATGCTACAACCGAGCTATCTTATAGGATTTACATTGAGAATGAGAATGTGATGATCTTGATTTTATAATTTGCTCATATCTCTCGAAGAAGTCATAAAAATATCAATTTTTGTTTTGAGATTTGAATAGAGATCGAATTAGATCCGTAATGTGGGAGGCATTGCCCTTTTTCGTCCTATTCGAAATCAAATATCCGTCGTGCTTGAGCTAGCAATGCATTCTAAGCATTTTCAAAATCAATGAAATCGTCACTGGAGCACTCACTCAGTCAATAAAAATTGATGTGAAGAAAACAAGAAATGAACAAATGAAAGACAGACAGACATCCGCTGCATTATGATCAAAGACAATTCGTTCTTGTAGAGAGGATTATATTGCATCGCTGTGGAGAGTGCGAGAACTTGGATTCGAATGCATTAATATTTTCTACATCATTTTCTGTATTTCAAATAGTTTTTAAGTGCATTTTAAAATAATTGACTAACGATAGAAATGAATTGATTGACCATGCAGTCTTTTCGCTCATTCTTAACTGAAAAGCGAATATTTAACTGTCATCGTTCTCCTTAGACGAAATTAATTCTATTCGATTTTAGTGAATTTTAAAGCAATTTTTCCTTTTGGTTTTTCTTTATTCTCTGAAGCAACATAAAAATTGATGTGCCAGTATTCATAAGTCAGTTCCAATATCGTTTTTCGCTAGTATCTTTCGTTACATTCTTTATATATATGTGTATATTGTTCTTCAATGACCATCAATTTTCTGCTCAAATCAGATAAATTTCAAAACAAACGACCACCCTCATCAAAAACGCTCCTCCTCGTACAAGTGTATAAAAACTTTTCGCCTTTTTTCCCCATTTTCTTATCATTACTTTATTTGTGCTGTCAAAGTATAAGGTATGCAAAGTTATATCATAACATTTGTAACGCTGCCGCAAATATGTGACTTAATCGACTTTATCGAGCCATACGCTGGCTCTTTCCAAACCGTAGGTTTTAGAAATATGTACCAGGTTAAAAGGCAAGATTCAATTTAAAGCAATAGACGTTTGAATAGACTTTTAAACGTGACATTTATAGAGAATACAACTCTTCCGAATACTTCCGCCCTCCTAACGTCTTAACTACTGATTGTTGTTCAAATCCGATGAAATATGCTTCGCGGGCAAGCTTATATTCCAGCCCTTCCCTTAAAATACTCAAAGAACGTGACATAGTTAATTAGTTGGTGTCGACGTCCCGTTCCAAACTCCCTCACGTTTCATTTTAAAGGATGTCATAGCTGATTGATACATTGATGGTGTCCGCTTGCATTGTCAAATCCAAACAGTATTGATACATTAAGATCACATGTCCATGGGACCCGCAAGCAACGGTGCATCTGATTTGTAGATTGTGACAACTTCTCTTTCGAAGACGTATTGAGTACGCGTTACAAGAACCTTTGCAATAGACGAGAATTTTTATCGACATCTGGTACCTTATGATAGATACGTTCAAGGAATAACAGAATACATCGAAGTAGTGAGAGAAATGAAGAAGCAGTACAAACACGTGAACGCTAATAATGCCACTAGTCATCACTCGATCTTCGTACATACGGATCGTGCAATTTTACGAACTGAAGCCAATCGATTATCTATCAGGCACGATATGAAAAACGATGGCGACTGCTTCTACCTTACCACTATTGGCAGGTCCTTTTTAACGCAAATAATTAAAAGCATGGAAATAACAAACCTAGTTAATCTCTTTCTATTTTTTATTAAGGAGCATAAAATGTTTATTTTGTTGTTTTTTTTTTTTTGTTTCTATCCCAGGCGGATATTCAAAGTTCGCCTTAAATTGACTATAATTTTCTTATTCGTATTTATCTCAAAATCAAAATATTCGAGTGTCCTTTTACGTAAACAAAACAAAACAAAACAAAACAACAAAAAAGACTTGCTCATGATTAATATAAACTAAAGACACTAATGATGATTGAATATCATGCAAATGGATGAGTTACATTATCGTTTATATGCATATAACTGAAATCACTTTTAGAAAAATGTATTGTAAATCTATATTGTTAGTAGAGCCTCCGAAACAGAGTTGGAAGGGGGTTCACTTTTTAAAAAATTGACACCACACCACCTGCTCCATTTTTAAATTATAATTTGCCTTTTGGTGCAAGCTATGTATTTTGGTTTATTATACAATGAAATTATGAAAAACTTTCCGCATTTGTCTACAGTCCTTGCTATTTGCTTTTTTCATTTTACGTAAAAATATTAATTAAAAAAAAAAAAAAAATTATTTTTGTGGTTTACTACATAAACCAGAAAATACGGTTAGTGCGGTAGAATTGTGGTTATGTTTACAGACACATATGTATACTTTTTCTTTTTGTTTTTTTTTTTTTGGTTTTCTTTGTATAGATATCTTACTGTTTTAAGCCAGCACATAACATCCTTTAGATGCAAACGACCATGTGTATAGTGAAAGTTGATAAACGTACGAACAATTTTTACTAAGATTTAGCTGAATCTTATGATACCGTTCATTTTATTTACATATCCTAGTAAATACGCTTCAAAAATCAGAAAAGTATTCTCATCCATCTCATCAACATAATGCAATACGCAGATTTAGGGAGTTTGCTGCACATCTTATGCATAAATCTCGTAAAGAAAATATTAGGAATCGTGCGGCCACAGAAGGTTAAGAAGGTTTTGAGTTGACAGAATTATAAGCAAGCATCCAATCTTTGGGTCCTCTCAGTTTCTATAGAAGTAGAACTCATCCCTAGGTCTGCATTACCAATGAAACGTCGGGCATACAATTGCAGGCAGTAGCGAAAAAGATCTCCAATAATAATGAGTTGGCAACAATCAGCAAGACAGAAGTACGACAATACATTCAAGGACGAAGTTGATGTCATTGAAGGCTTTCCTTTATTGGTTGGCTTCGTTTATCGTGCTATAACAATATCATCGGTAAGCAGATAAAAACACTATAGTGGGCCATTAGCTATCATTAAATATCCTACACCACCTTACAGTTACTCATGTAATAGCATTTCAAAATAAGGCGTTATATGGAATGTGGGAGAAAAAAGTTGTCCGATCCGAACCACTTTCGCGATTGTTCGTCATGAGATCAAAGCACGTGAGTGTGCCAAATTTCAAGAAAATACCTCAAAATATGCCTTCTGTAGGTCGGCCCCAAGAAAACAATACGGACAGAGAAGAGTTTAGATAGACCTACCTCTTATCACTTTCTGAATCGACAGATATAATAAGAGATGGGTCTATCTCCAGCTCTCCTTGAAGTTGCACAGCCGCACGAACCTCATATATCCTTATACCACAACAGGTGTAGGATATAAAAAGAACTTGACGGAAGTTGATCTTCGTACGAATTGAAACCGGGAGAAGTTGAGGCATAGTTTTTAACGTGCAAAATATATTCCCAAAGCCATCAACATGAAGTCCTTTTTTTTTTGCATTATCTTGTGATCAATGATCCAAAATGAATGCGCCTAAACACAGTGAAATTTCATGCTTGCATTTTTATTGGTATGAAATAGACGTAGCGTATCGCGAACACATGCAGCCTACGTAATCAGTCGATGGCGAAGAGTGTAAGTTACTACAATTAAATGAGCGGAAACTTCATGACGACACATCCGCTGGAAACTCGCTACAATGACAACCATATGGCTATCTCGCCCCGCTCGCCTTATTCTGCAGATATGGGCAAACCGATCGACACTGCGTAACATGAATTTTGAATATTCTTTCATGTCAGTAGGACGCACGCAGAAGTGACTTAGCTACTATGGGCGCAGAGTGACACTTCCTCTGACGAATGTGCAGCACACTGAAGTTAATGAAACGTTCGACTTCGTTCCATTGCTTGAATATTTGATCTCACCATTTGTCGCTTGAGTGAAATGCCTGCCATTGCCATTTAATTTCTTAATCTGCGGCATGCAATATAGTTAAACTCTTGACAATGCTGCCATCAACTCCGCTAATGTTAATCTGAATCTTTTTTCACCACCACATCCAATTAATGTGGAGAAAATCGAGATCAGAGTGCTTGCAAGAATTTATTTTCATCCCACAATTGCAACGCACTAATGGATTCTCAAAAATTCTACATCTCCAGCCTGCGAACTAACGACCATTACTATTTTTTCAAAATACAAGCGATACTCTTAGCTGCTGGTACTTTCAAGAATTAATTTTTTGACGTAAATAAATTATAAAAACAATAATAATATGAAGAAGTTGGCAACGGATTATGGAGCTGCTTGTCGCGGTGTTTGTCTAAATTTATTTATTACATTTTTTACGCAACACCTTATCTAACAGTGGAAATTTTGATTGACATTTGCATTTATAAACGTTAGAATTTCATAACCGACCGATAAAATCTACTCTGTGATATATGCGGGCAATAAAAAATGTTAAAACACTGTGACGGTATTGAAATTTATTTAAAATATCAATCGCATTTGAGAGGTCGTGTGTTCCGTAAATCTTCTTAAAGATGCCAGTCAACCTACCGGGGGAACGTTTTAGACTAAATATCCAATTAAGACTCAAGCATCTGTAGACGTGCTCGTGGCATTAACCAGCGGATAACTGTAAGTGACTATAACACTTATGGAAAATATGCAACGTATAAGCCTTCTATTCAATTACCTCTTTATGCCTTTTGTCTTCAGAAGTGATACATTTGCATATTTTACGCTATTCACAATCAAATAATCTTTAATCCGTTTTCATTGGAAAAATCGAAATAAAAAAGAAATATATGGGAAGAAAATGTATGATAAATAAAAGCCCGAGTAATTGTTTCTATTAAATCGGTTCTTTAAGCGTATGACACTCTTTTGATCATCGTCAGGTATAGAGCAATTTATAAACTTGTTTCTCCTTTCGTGTGTTAGTGATATTAATACATATGCCACAGTAGTCTTACAAACAAGCAACAAATTGCTAAGGTGTGCTTACGTGCCATCGTTACATACCATATAATAAAATGTATGTATATTGCTTTTGTCTGTCTGTTATTCTGTTGCTACCTTAACTTGCTTCCGTTTAGTACATAAACTCTGGAGGTCTTTCATACTTTCACAATAGCCATAACATGCCAACAAAGAACGAGAAGAGTCCTTTCTGTTCCTTTTTGTCTACCTTCATATAACGCAACCATAAAAGTTTCAACACTCGAGTAATATTAATGTAAAAGAGAGATTTACTTTATTCAGAGGTGTTACATACACACACACACACACACAAATATATATATATATATATATATATTGTGGTCTATTTCATAAATATTTTTATGGGAGTTTTTTGTTTACACTTTTCTTTACCTTTTTTTCTTTTTTTGTTTTTTTTTTTATTTCTTATTGAAGTGCATTTATGAAGAGTGTGTTTTTCTTCCGTTTATTTTTCTTTCTTTTATATATATATTCTCTTCTTTTTTTTTTGTTTCGGTCAAGTTTGACCTGACTTTTTGACTTGATTTCTTTAGCGAAACATACACACCGTATAGAGATATTGTCCTTAAGCGTTGTATGTGTTTAGTTTGATGGCAAAGTTGATAAGTTATGTTGGTTGGCTGGTTGGTCTTTTCAAGTGCTTGAGCATGATTTATGGCAGCTTATGTTTTCCTAACAAACACAATAAAGAGAAAAAAAGGGCATTTTTTTATTTTATACATGAAGTACGAAAGAATGTTATATAAATATAGTATATTCTCAAGTATGTTTGTAGAGTAGGTGACATAAAAACCAAAAAAAAAACACAAACACAAACAAACAAAAATAAACATGCATCAAAAACAACAACAACAATATCATAAATATTACATTTACAATGCTTTGAAATGGTGATTATATTATATTTACTAAGAGATAATAGGAATTTGAAAAATTAAATAAAGTCATTCAGAAATTCCGCAGACCGACTGGATTAGATAGCGTTACTAACAATGAACATATAGTATTGCGCCCTTAATGCGAACACAGCATAAATTCCAAAACGACTCGTCAAAGAATTCAATTCCGATAATCGAGTAAAGTACAAATATTTTGCTTGCTTTAAAAATAAAATAAAAAATAGCTGGAACACTTAAAAAAGTATACCGTTATAACTCATTCTTTAAACTGAACTTAAGCAGAAGGTAAATTAATTGATTGTGTAGTACTATTAGGGGTAGAAATCATTCATAATGGCTTGATAGAGACATCAAACCATCTTTGCCCATTGATAAGGGGATCGAAGATTCAAGTTCAAGTTGTCGATGAATTACAATCGCTACAAAAACCAATTGATCATCAATTGATTATTCTTACGATTTTCTTTTGAAATACATATACAAACCTTGCAATCGAATCAATACATAACATCTTAGGCATGACATTAGATCGAAACTAAGATTTGCATCGTTGTTTGGATATTTAATCGTTTGGGTACTAAACAGCGCCCTTAACGACCCGCTTTGGCTGCGTAGAAGCTGAAAAATGGGCTTAGATCGCTATTAAAATTCAGCATCATAATGGCAAACTGAAGACCAGCCAAAGCGAGTCGCTAAGGAAGATAACGGTACGAACGATAGCAAGAGTGTGACCCTTATAGATGTCATTGAAAACCAGACAGGGTTACGTTTTCTTCGTTACAGTTAATACACAAATTTTCTTTGAAATATTTCTACATTTTCTCTCTCACAAATCCCATGACTTGCACAAATGGCGTACGCAATGCAGTTACAAGCGCATGAAAATAAGGCAATTGTTTCGCTTGTATCCTTGACAATGTTGAATATTTGCATGCATGTGAAATAATTGGAAAAAAACTAATCAGGATCATTGGCTTTCTTATCTCTTAACTTTAGATTAAGTTACACTAAGGTAGGATTTTGCTTAGGGGCAGAGTGCACTTTGATCAAATGGGAGTTCATTCGTATAAGTACTTGGAGAGTATAATCGCGACTGCCTGGTGAATGCGCTGATACTATAAAACCCGTCAAAAAAAAAAAACATTTGCCAAGTAGGCTGCCACAACGATAGAAGTAACATTTTGCAGATAACTGAATTGCAAAATTCATCCCAGTTTTCCCATTCGATTGTCTTCGACCGAATGTGTCGAATCATCTGCAAATAATGGATACTCTTAGATGTGGCGTAGGAAAAATGTTCGGGCCTCAACTCTCTCCTTAAACATTGTTGGCTATATCGCTAACAGCTCAACGTGAAATCAATTGTTGGTAGAAAAACGTCTGCTCTCACGCACGAATTTCACTTTTTTTTATCGGAAACTCAAAAGTTGTGCCCCGTATAGAGAAGAAATGAAAATGCATTTTGACATGCTTTTGACGTCTGTGAAGCCCCATAAAAAACAAATAAACGAATAAAAAAAATTTTTTGAATTTGATGGCAAAGTATTCGAATAGGCTTAAACAAAGTGGACGTTGAAAACAAAAAAAGTTAAAAAAGTATATTTTTATAGCCGAGATTTTAAAAAATCATGTAAGAAAAAGAACTAAGTTTCGAAAAAAATTTGGAAGTCGAAAAATGTATAAAAATAAACTGCAGTTAGGAACGGTGACGTAAACAATATTTGAAAAATGTAGAAAATTAAATTGTCGAACATCTTGAAAAAAAAAACTGTGAAGGTAAAAGTCACGAAGACTGAGAGGAAGAAATGAAAGTGAAGTGAATAAAATACAATTGACAAAAAGAAATCAAGAAAGTTCGTGGAAGAGCAGCCACACACAGAACCATTTTCATCAAATAACGCTTCAAACAAACAGCTTTTTTACTCGTCCTTATTTTCTTCCGTATTTTTGGTTCGATATCATTTGAACATCAATGCGATCGATGCGATTTGTTTGCTTTTTAAACGTAAAAGAGTAAATTTGTTCACTTTTCTCACCTCTCCCTTTTTTTTCCTGCTGTAAGATTATATATGCTGACTATATATATATATATCATTCAACCAACTTTTTAACTAATTTTTTTTCTAATGATTTGTCATGTTCTCCCTCTCTCTCTCTCTCTCTCTCTCTCTCTCTCTCTCTCTCT